>OZ014472.1:3430516-3543275 GCA_963965965.1 Trididemnum nubilum
AAAACCAACTTAATCCTGACCTGGGCCCACATGACACAAATATTCTCGTTCGCATTAATAACGAGAATTTTTTAATAGGCGCTACCGAACGAAATACTTCCAAAAGGCAAGAGGTTAGTTTTGCACGTGCATCTGAAGCTTTTGAGAGGAATTCAATAGGCCTACTGCAAAATGAAGGACTCACGATGCACGCCAATCTTTGAGCAAAATTATTGTAGCCAAGAAGTAACTTACTCTACTCCAAATAAACTTCTCGTCTTTGGAGACATGTACAATGTTTAAAAGTTAAACATAATTGACAGGATTATAAAATTCCAGGCATTTGAGCATTTTAAAAATTCCTCCCAGATGCAAAATTTAATCCTAAATACCGGACATAACCGGAATTTTTTGGACAGAATGGCAACCCTACTTCAGTCAAAGCGCTCGCTTTTTGTTGGCATGGCCGGTATTTCTTGGTCGCTATGATTCTCATGCCACTGCGACAGTTGGCATGTAGGCCATACCCGCAAAAGCAGCTGGACAGAATTAAACAACGCGTTTCCGAATCTATCCGCTCTTTTTCTTCTTCCCACAAACGCTTACTTCCTTCCCGTCAGTGCAAATCTTCCACCCAGGCTAATACTTACTCTCTTGCTTATGATTGAGCCATTAGACTTCATCGTTTACAAAATCCAGTCTATGCTCAACATTATGACGACAGTAGATTCTCTATTCTTGCCCAAGGCCGCTGTTATTTCGATTTATCTGTTCTTGCAGCCATTTTCATCAAAACTTTTAACCCCGCGCTCAGCCGACAAAAATAATTCGTGTACAGCTTAAAGATTGCGCACTGATGACGCTCTCTCATTGATCATTTTTCAGCAAATCACGGCTTAGCTCTTTCCTATGAATACCCGCTCCATTTACTGCGCTCTCGATTTTGACCATTCTTTTTCACAAGTGTCAGACAAAAAGCTTCGAAGACATAAACATTTTAATTATAGTATTTTATCTTTAAAAAATTAAATTATTATATTACCCCTCCAAAAACTTGTCATATGCTTGAACAGAAATACTGTAAATCATTTTCGCATTGCTGACCATGCATAATCAATATATATGTGACAGTTAGTCAAGCAGCTAACTTTCGTGTGTCGATAATAAACTTTTTAGTTCTTTATTTTACGTATCTTATAAACAACTTAATAAGCAACAGCAAGCAAAACTCACTGGACAGAGGCGCTTTGAAACTTAACTGACACTGAATAGCCTACAAGGCGTTTGGGAAATAAACACGATATTCAGAAACGCTTTCGACAAGGATAGAAAGCGATTTAAACCTAAATTGTGACATGAAAACATGCTCATAGTCAGTCTCTACATTTTTCACTGAAAAAGTCCATTTTCAAAAATATGCTCCCAAAGGCGTTTTGGAAATAAACTCTTCAAATGCAGCGACGATCAGAAATTGCAAAATCAGTTGCCTGTTATTTGCTGATGATTTGATTCTGCTTTCACAGAATCTGGCCTCCAGCGCGCATTAGATAGCTTTGCAGCTAATTATGACATTGCCGGGATGAAAACAAGCATGGTGAAAACTGGTGTACTTCATGTTTCAAGAAACCCTAATCAGTGCTTGTTGCAAGTGAATGGAGAGGTTCTGAAGCAGGCTCCAGCATAGAAGTTTAAGTATCTTTGAGCTGCATTCACAAGTGACGGAAGACAAGACAAAGAACTGTACATTCGAATTGGCAAGGCAAGTGAATAATGCGAAGTTGCACTACTCGGTTACGGTGACACGAGAATTGTCATAAAAGGCAAAGCTCTCAAATTTCTGTATTTTTAAAACAGTCTTTGCCCCCATTCTCACCCATAGGCATAGCCGGAGTGGGGGCCTGGGCCCCATTCCAATTGAAATACCACCAATGATAAAAATACTACAAAAAAGCCAAATGTTTTTTCAGTTTCAGTTTCTTTTAACATTTTCGCGCACAGCAGTACACGCGTACAACCGGCATTAACAATAATATTGATCTAGGGGGCCCGGGCCCCCTGAATTCTATTTTTGTCAATCAACTTAAATGTATAACCCGAGCAAAGTTGAGGGGTTTTATCCTAAAAGTTGCTATTTCAGACCCTCGTGTAACCTTTTTATGAACATAATGCAATAATCACGGCCGGGTTTACCATATGGAATAGTGCCAGGGGCCTCTCGCTCAGATGGTGAGATTTTTTTTGGTCTTCACCTATATTTGGCAGGAAGACGTTGCGAAAATACGATATAAATCCGGACAGGACAATGATAGTGTTAGTAGACGTTACCATCTACTGCACCACTTTTCAATAACAATTCACCTCCACCTCGCCAGTTTTTACGCGACAAAATACTTTTGAAAAAAAATTAGCTATGGAAAAGCTCATTGAACAATTAATTATTGAATTTGAATTGAGGGGCGTGGGCCCCCTGGCCGTACATATACTCCTATAACTGGTTATTTTCATGACAAAACAAAAACCTCCAGGAAAAATCTTCGAATGGATTATTATTTATTGCTAAAATATTGCAGGAGGCAATGTACCTTTCTTCCCCCTAACTGGGTCAAATCACTTACAAAATTTAGCAACTAAGTGCAAGATATCATACGTGCTTTGTACTTAAATTGCAGGCAAAAAGAGGCTGAACAATTTAATTTTTTTAATTGGCTTTCAAATGTTAAAAAATCTTGTTCTTTTAAACTGCTCTAAACACATGCGAAATGTAATCCAATGGGATTAAAACAGCTTTATTTTCCAAAAAAAATTACAGAAAATCGCCCAGCGGCTGGGGGCTCCGTCCCTTAATCCCCGTCTGCGATACGTTTCAGTTATATTAGTTTACTCAACACATCTTCCAATTTAGGCATTTTCGCTTTTTTAGCTATTGGTTTTAGCCTTTTCGCTTCAGCAAAATCCTGGTTTAGTGCAAAACCAGGCCACGGTTTCTGATCTTCCATTTTACAATACCTTCGCCTCACAAAAAGTTCTTTTTTCGAAAATTTTCAATGCCGTCATTGCATGTGATTTTGGGTTTGCCCCCTCCTATCAAAAATCCTGGCTACGACTATGTTCTCACCTGCTGGATGGTTACAAAAATTGAGTAATAAATGAAAGAGTACGGTCGCAAGTCCAAGCATCCAAAATTTGCTGTGGTGCTTCTGCACTGAATCGGCTGCAAATTATTATTATTATAAAACGAGGTTACTATAAAAAAGTTAGGAGTTACATTTTTGACAAGGTGCATATCTTTGACATTCGAAAATCTCTATCGCCGCTAGTTCTCCAAATTGAAAGATCTCAGCTAAGATAGTTTGGCCATACAAGCAGAATATCTCAGGAAAAACTTTCAAACAAGCTTCACTTGTCAAAGCAAATGGTAAAAAACCAGTTGGACTGCCTAGAACTCGATGATTCAATATTAAACTAAGAACCTTGGGTGGAATTACTCGTTACTTCAACCAAGCGAAATAATAGAGATGATTAAGATTGTGAAGTGTGGTGGCTTAATCACAAACTGTTGCCCCACAACTCTTATGATGGAAAAGCGGGCAATAAAGAAAGAGAGAGAATTTTTCTTTTAATTTATCAATGCTTTCTACTGCTTCTTTCGTTAGTTGCATTTGTACCAACTTTTTATTTCATCTATCAGCTTCTTCAATGCTTGAAGTATTTTTTATTGCTATATTGTAGGAACTCGAACTTCGTGGCGGGTAAACGTGTACTTTTGATAGCATTGCCATAAGATCTAGAAATAGTTTCTAGTGGCCAACAGCAAGAATCTACACACTTAGCAATAGCATTGTGAGAAGATAAACTAATGAATGTTCATGTTTATAAAGCTTATACTTTGTAGATCGAACTAAATTCTATATCTTACATAGCAAAACTTAACAAATGTGGCGTCACATAGTCCTAAATGATATTGCACCCGTCCTGTTTCTGCAGTGGACAATCTCTCAACCACAAACAACGATAATTTAACAAGTTAAATTATTCCTGAAATGAAATAGGCAGAACTAATTTAATAGTTCAGAGACATCACATCTTACAATCTTACAAATGTGCTTTTAATAAGCTGCTGCTGTAACTATAGTTAAGTTAGCACCAGAGGTGGAGTCGAGGACACAAGGCTCGAGGCCAAGGCCAAGGACACAAAAAAAATCCGAGGCCAAGGCCAAGGACAACCTTTCCGAGGAGAGACCCTCTCGAGGCCAAGGACAGGAATGCTCGAGGCCAAGGCCGAGGACCAAGGACACAGGCGCAAGCGTTCTCCAAAAAAAAAAAAAAGGTCTTCAAAAATTTTTTTCAGGCGATCTCCAATTCATTGGCGTACCCAGAATTTTTGATTGAGGGAGGCCTAAAGCACAAATCACATGAAATGACGTCATAAAAATTTTTCCAAAGAGAAAGTACTTGTGGGACAAAGATATCGTAGGATGGAAGATCTGAAATCGTTGTTGCCTGTTTGCATGTAACCAGGATTTTGCAAAGGAAGAGGGCTTAAACTAACGGTTGAAAAATGCAAATATCTAACTTTGGGAACGTGTTGAGAAAGCTAGTGTAACTCAAATGTATCACAGACGGGGTTTGGGGGCAGGACCCCCAGCCTCCTGAGGTTTTGGGGGTCTTCGGCGAAGCTCCCAGCTCTTGGCGATTTTTTGTAATTTTTTGAAAAAAAAAGCTATTTTAATGCCATTGGATCACATTTCGCAAGTGTTCAGAGCCATTTGAAAGCACTAAATTTTCGACATTTGAAAGCCAATCGAAAAAATCAAATTGTTTAATCTTCCTTTTACTTGCAATTTAAGTCCAAAACACGTTTAACATCTTGCATTTTGGAGTTAAGTTTTAATTGTAAGGGATTTGGTCCAGGTATGGGCAGTGGCGGATTTAGGGGGGGGGGGATGGGGGGATGCATCCCCCCCACCAGCCTAAACATAACGTGCATATGCATAATATTAAACATTAAAAAAAGCAATCAGTGAATACTCGATAGGCCGGGTGACTGCGATATAATTTCCGAAGCCATTGAGGGGGTGGGGTAGGGCGGGGGGAGGAAAAAGTTTATTCTACAGCGAACTTTTTACAAAGCAGAAATTAGTTTTTTACAGGTCCGAATAATTTGAAAGCGCCAAACTAGCAAAACTCACAACTCACACTTTTCAACGATAAAGGCATAACAACAGGAGTTCAATTATGGCGCATTTTCGCTCAGACCACACGCAATACCAGTAGCGTAGGCGGGGAGGGGGCTATAGCCCCCCTATTGATACGTCGACCAAAATGCAGAGTGGGAAAAACACTGCGTTTTTAGCACTTTGGAGACTGTTTTATGCACTGGAGTGGACTAAATAGTGATTTTAAACATCTTTTGAAACATATGTTCAGGGGGAAGGGGGCTAATTTGTCAAAAATAAAACCAACAAATAAATGAAAACTTTGGAAAATCGTCAAAAATAAGCAATCAAATTTGATCGCAAGTGGAAAAATGCTAAACATAGGTGTCATCAACAAATATACTATAAACTAAGAAATAGGGGGAGGGCTATTCAGTATTAGTTCATTACCAATGATTTCTCTCAAATCTCTTTTCATTAACCCCTCCCCCAAAATTATTTTTCTCTATAAACTGTATACGAAATAGATTACTCTGTGTGAGTTTTATTGAACTATTCGATTTAAAATTTACCAGCATCTAAACAAGAGAACTAACATTTTACCAATAGTCACCTCCTAAATAGCCCATTTATGCCACCGGTTTAATCTTGTTTGCATTGCCAATTTCTAAGCCACGTTTTAAAAGCATTATATTTTAATCAAAATAACCCTAAAATGAAGTTATTTTTGCAAAAAAATGCAAAATTATCAAACGCTGGGGGCTCCGCCCGGCGGCTTGGGGCTTTGCCCCCAAACTCCCATTGGCCTCCGGTGGCTGGATGCTCCACCACTCCCCAACACAGCCCCCCAATTGTGAATTTCTGGCTACGCGCCTGCGCAATACAGTAGTGCGGTTTCACACAAAAACTGTGTCGATTTGATAGAACATCAAGTAAAATGTCTTCTGGAACGTAGTTTTATTACATTGTTAGTTACGGTATGCTGAATGAACACTTGAACAAAATAGACTTTTGACAATAGAAATATCAAAGTCCGATGCAGGTAGTTTTTACTCATTCTGTGTGAGTAGCGCAGCCAAGGGAGGGCGGGGGGGGGGGCTTTTGCCCCCCCACCCACTGGCCTGTCGACCAAAATGCAGAATAAGAAAAATACCACATTTTTAGCACTTCTGAGACTGGTTTTTGGACTAGAATGGACTAAAACGTGATTTGAAGCATCTTTTGAACCATATATTCAGGGGGCTAATTTGTCAAAAATAAAACTCACAAATCAATATAAACTTTGAAAAATGGCCAAAAATAAGCAATCAAATTTAATATAGCTCATTGCAAATGCTTAACATAGTTTTTATCAACAAAATATTATAAACTCACGAACAGGGGGAGGATCTATTCAGTATTGGTTAATTACTAATCACCTCTCTCAAATATCTTTCCATGAGCCCTCTCCAATTACTTTTCTCCATAAAATATAGTCGAAATAGATTACTCCGTGTGAGTTTTATTAAACTATAGAATTTTATGATCTACCAGCATGTAAACAAGAAAAAATTTTACCACTAGCCACTTCTCACATAACCCATTTATGCAACCGGTTTAATCATGTTTGCACTGCCAATTGCTATGCCACGTTTTAAAAGCATTATTTTTTATCAAAATAGCCCTAAAATTTAGTTATTTTTGCAAAAAGATGCAAAATTTTCGATCGCTGGGGCTCCGCCCCCAGACCCCCAAAGCAGCTCCCTCATTGCGAATTTCTGGCAACGCGCCTGTTCTGTGTAGATGCAGACGGTTATGCTAGCGAAAGTTTAATAAATACGATTTTTGACGCAGGAAAGACGAAAAGAGCGTTTTATGTTATTAATTTGAATTGAATTGGTTAAATCAATGACACGAAACTAGTTTTATGTCATTTGTTAAATTTAAAAAATATTTTATAGACTGGTAACGTTTTTGGAATGGGACGGATCAAAAATATCCCCAACAAGTTTGCGCGAGGTCAAGAACATTAATCATAAACATGCAAAGTTTTGAGATTATACACAATTTGTGCTCATAAATTTTATCATCCCCCCCACCAAAATTTTCTAGATCCGCCACTGGGTATGGGGAAGTAAGGTGCATTGTCTCTGGCTACATTTTAGCAGTAAATAATAATCCACTCGAAGATTTTCCGTAGAGATTTTTGTTTAGTCATGAAAATAACCAGTTACAGGAGTATATGTTCGGCTAGGGGGCCCAGGCCCCTCAACTGAAGTCAATAATTTGTTCAATCAACATTTTCCATGGCTAATTTTTTTTCAAGTAGTTTGTGCGTAAAAACTGGGAGTTGGAGATGAATTACTGAATTGTTATTGAAAAATGGTACAATAGATGGTTACGCCTACTAACCATATTATTGCCGGGCCGGATTTACATCGCGATGGGCCCCTGGCACTTTGGGGACTTTTGCAAGATCTTTCTGCCAAATATAGGTGAAGACCAAAAAAGTCTTTCGATTTGAGTGCGGGACCTCTAGCTGGTATTGTGTCATATTATGGTAAATCCGGCCCTGATTAATGCATTGCGTTCACAAAAAGGCTAGATGTGGGCCCGAAATAGCAATTTTTAGGACAAAAACTCTCCATTTTCTCCGGCTTATACGTTTAAATTGGCTGGCAAAAATTGAATTGAGAGGGACCAGGCGCTTCTGGTCTTCAATGTTGTTAATTAGTTATACTGTTGTCAGCGAAAAATGCTACAAAGAAACTGAAACTGAAGAAACAATAGGCTTTTTTGTCACATTTTTGTCATTGGTGAAATTTCAATTGGGGGGGGCCTGCCCCTCCTCCCCTTGCATACGCCTATGCTCCTAGTGAGGAAAGCAAAAAAGGTGTTCGCAAATTTTCCGCGAGGTTTCTGTCGTTTTCCAACGAAACTTCAACTGCTCAAAAAATAGTGCTGTCCTCGAGCCGAGTACAGGGCAATTTTCGAGGACTTGAGGCTTCGAGGCCAAGGACTTCAAAATGTGTCCTCGAGGACTCCACCTCTGGTTAGGACAGTAGCTAAATAACTTTCAATGACTAGGCCTGCAGTCTAGTCTGCACCGGCAGTCTTTAAGAAATTAACCTTATAGGCTAAGTGTCACTCAGTTTTACGCAGCTAGCGAAACTAAATTGGTCTAACTCAAACAGAGTTTCTGATATAGTTTTCCAGCATAAAAACGTGATCAATTTTGACCACTATTTCTGAAACAAACAAAAAACATATTTTAATGTAAACAGCTTAATAAGTAGAAATGAAGTGTTTTTGAATGTTTGACCAAAACTAAAAGTACAATTTTGCAATGACTTATTAATTACACAGATTTCACATAGCACCGTATTGCGGCTTAAAATCAAACAAATACCAAATCTTGGGTAAAGAAAGGTCTCTGTGCTACCCTCAAACCTCAATTTTCTTTCCTCAAACTTTCTATTCTTGGTCGGGGCAACAGCAATTAATTTGAGAAAAGACTGCTCAAGATAGGATTTATTGAAGAAAGGAGAACTACTTGAAGTGATAAATAGTGCCCCGATACTTATTTCACTATTCCCCTTATCTGCAAAACATAGATTTAATCTGTTTGACTCCGTACCATTGGCAACACTGCTTTTACTCAAGCTGACACAGTATTTAAAATTAAACAGTTTTGCATATATGTTCGCTAAAATTGACATCAATGCTCAGTTGCTCACAATATTTAAGAACAAATGAGGCTAAAAATTGGCAAAAAAATTAAGAACAGTCAACCTCAAGTCAAAATTTATTGGTTCTTATAAAAAAACGTGTAATATGTGCTATATCAACAGAAGGATTCTGAACTCAATGCAACTGAAAGCATTGTTGACATAATGTACAAATGGTATCTCATTTGGATCACAGTTAACCGATAACCAGAAGTTTTTTCCTAGTCGAAATGCGGATATAAACCAGCGGTTAACCGAACAAAAGATATCACTTTTAATGCGTTTTGCAACGATTTTACGCGTTGTTGTAAGTTTGAACTTTTTTTGTTACGTGAAGATCGACTCCTGCTGAGGGCAGTTAAGCCTTTGCTCACATTTCTATTGGCTTATAATTATTTTCAACTGCACGTAAAATGCAAGAATGAACTTTCCTGTAACAAAACAAAAGCAAAGGGTGTGATTTACTTTAATGACCGCATTTGCATAGCAAAGTCAAGTATCTAAAGTGTGCAGAAGTGCAGGGCTTGGCTGTAAAAAAATTTCAATGGAAAACCTTTGAATACAACCTAGTTTGAAGTTTTTTTTTAACTCAATTAAAAAGATTGAATCTTAAACTTCTCAAAAGCAAAAATGAAGTATGGGACTACTTTGTACGATTAACAAAATGTTGAGAGGGCAAAATGTAAAACCTGTCAAACACGATTTTTTGTCAAGATGGATGATCTACTGTGGCATAATGGTGAATCTATACTAACTCCTGCACGATTTAACAGTCGATAAATTGTGCTTATTTGGAATGCGTTTTAGAAACAGTGACGATTCACGTTTCACCTCTGTGTGATTTTTCATATTCACTGGCACCGAACGTGTCGTATATGCACAATAAAACTGTGTAATGTTTTCTAAACATTTTCTTCATGCAAATCTCGTAAAATAGATTGTTTAACGTATTAGCAGATATTATCCAGTTAACAGATTAGCTAATTTCCATGTATACGGAAAACTCCGTTATCCAGATACCAAAAACTATTAATATCCGAACTAACCCTAACTATCTGATAGAACAGCTGTATTTCAAAAGACGAAATTCTTACGTTACAAGCTTCTGAGTTGTTGTTCTTTTTTTTGCTTTTTTTTTCTAGTAGTACAAATTCATTGATCTTCTGTGGAAGCGCCAGGTATTGAAGAGCTAGATGGCGCGGTACGAGGTTCGTTGGGTTGGTGGTCGGAGGGTTGCTGACTTTTGCACTTGGAGATGGCGCAGCGGTATAGAGAATCGGACTAAAACTCGCAAGGGCAACGGTTTGAATCCTGCCATTGCAAATTCCGCAAGTGCGTGTAAATGCCTGTGCTTAAAAATTGTCTTGCGTTAGTTATGAATTTATATTTGTCCTGTTTTTGTTTTTTGTTTTCTTAAGGTTATTGACTCTCGGCGTGATTCCCGATCGGGCGATGTCCTTGGGAAAAACACTTGATGCTTATTTTCATAGGTTCCAATCAGTCTAACCGTTGTGGAGGTTTAGCGTGACAAAAAACGTGCAAACAAAACCTCCAAAAGGGTTGTGGTTAGACAGACGCAGATAACTACTCGGTTTATGATTCAACAAATCTTTAAGAATCCTTGAACCTATTATATCACAGTGCAAGATTACAGCTCAAAAACTATCAAAGCTAAAACAAACTGTTCTAATCACTACATCTCCTTGACTAAATTTAGTGTCTAATTAATTGCCAACTAGTGTGGCGGATATCTTGCTTGCTTCATTGGCAATGGAAGGGCCTTTACACATTTTACAATACATATTAAAAAACTTCAACTGATTTTCCGACTTCAGCGGCAACGTGTAACCCTCCCGAATTCCAAAGTGAAAATTTTACGTGCCTGCAGTAATTCAATTAAAGGACTCTGTTTGCCTATATTTGAAAAATCTTAGCAAAATTTACAAGAACAGTGCACAGAACGAATTTCAGAGCATTAAAAAAAAAACTTCTGCGTCGTATCGTAAAACTCCTTTTTTCTCAAATCTTGAATACTAAGCATGCAATAATTCGCAATACACAAACAAAAATAAGACCAGTGCCCCCAACTGTTCTTGTTCAATGACAAAAAAAAACAACTTTACACAACAACAATTGCATGTCCTTCCAATTCATCGACATTTTGAGCTACAATACTCCAAGAATCTATCATTGGATCGTAACACTCTATCGTTGTGACGAAATTTCCTTTTTCATCTTTTCCTCCAACCACGTAAATCTTCCCACCCATTACACAAGCCGCGTGTCCCCATCTTGCTGTGTTCATTTCAACGACGTATGACCACTTATTGTTTTCAGCTGGGACTAACTTTTCAACGCTCTTTTCAACTCCATTAGACCAACCACCAATGGCATATATTGCCCCTTCAAGACATACTGCAGCAAGACGATTCCTGGACCTATTCATTGCTGGAGCAAGTTCCCATTTCTCTCCCAAGCCACTCAGTTTTTCTACAGAGTTTAATCCTAAACCACCAATGACATACAAACAATTACTGCAAACTACCGACGCATGTCCGATCCTTGTTTCAATCATTGACTGAAGAAATATCCACTTGTCGGAGCTGATTTCATACATTTCAGCTGTTGATGACCGTTCAAGACCACTCACACCACCGCTCACAATAATGTTTCCTCTGAAAACAACTCCGGCAAGAAAATTTCTCTTTTCATTCATCAAAGCTACTTCAGTCCACTTCATGTGATGGTTGGTCAAATTGAGGCGATAAACTTGATTTGTTCCAAGTCCACCAATGCAAAACATAAACTTATCTACTTTGACAGCGCAGTGCCAAACCATTGTTTTTGGTAAATCTGGATAACTTGTCTTCAATTTTCCAGAAATATTAAAAAGTTCCATTACTAATTTTTTGTATTCGCCACCTAAACAAACGATTGTAGAACCACCTTCCATTGAAGTGCAATGTTGAAAGTCCACATGCGTAAATTTAGAAGTCAAAGTTTTAATTATTAATTTTAAACAGCGGTTATTTTGGGCAACTAATGGATTTTTCATCACAACAGTTTGAATAAAATCGGTGCAAAGTTGAGACAGATCCAGCAAATCAAACAGACCTAAGAAATCGTCTTTGCGATCTTCTTCAAAGTGTTCAACCCAACTGATGACGGCTGAAAACATCGATTCTTGATTTACTTTGTTTTTGTTGATATTTGTGAGTAAACTTTTTAAATCATGAATTGAAAAATTCTTGAACTTTTCTTGATGAAATACCGCATCGAAATTCTCACTGATAAACAAATAAATGTGATCTCGTGATAAATTGGGCAGGTATAAACTGTAAGCAGTAAGAACATCCAAGCAATTTGCCGTTGATCTACAAGTTAATAAACTAGTTTTCAAATATTCAATGCAGAAATCCTTCACATCTTGCAACTGCAGACAATCTGCTGCAGCTAATATTTGCAAAACATTTTCATCGTCGATCACAATTGTTTCACCATACATGTAATCAATCAGCATTTTGATGTATTTTCCATTAAATCCTTGTAGTTCAATTGCATCTTGATATTGTTCCTGCATTTCAGTTCGAAACATGGTTTGAAAATATGTCGAATAACACGACAATACCATTTTGTTGCAAGGAAAACGTTCGTTTTCAACTTGAATATTGATGTCATTGAACAAACCAGATTTCCTGTGTTCATTTGCATAGTAGAGCAAGTTCTTGGCTTTGTCATTGAGACTCAATTCAATCATTTTAACACAAAGAAACTAACAAATGTTACAACTAAAGAACTTACACTGAATCTAAATTAGAACTGGACAAATCCAAAACACAAATCCAAAGCACAAAATTTTGTAATAACTTATTACAATAATTATTAAATCTAATACACTGAGAAATCATTGCTAGCTAATAGTATGCAATAATCACACAGTTTTGTAACAATGCAAAATAAATGCTTATCATAAGATGTAATAATTTTGAGAAATTTACATTTTTTTGTAATGCCGTGATTACTGCAACATCTAAAAGACATTTGGATTTTGAACTGTTTCGCATTATTGATAAGTCAATGAAGTTCTGAGTTTTTGATTCTAAATTGATCCAAAAATATCCAAAATTTTTTGAAGTGATTTCGATCCGCCTCGAGTTAGGAAATTTTTTCTAACCCCATTGACTTCAGATTTTAAGAGACATTTGTAAAAAAATTGAACCAAAGTTAAGCTAGTTCAAATTCAGGGCAACTCAAAAACAGATATTCACAGAAAGACGCCATCTAGCAGAAAAAAATTAAAATATAACTTTCTTAGTTGTTTTTTAATGGAGCAAGTTTTAAAGTTAAGTTTAAATGTGAATAAAAATTATATTTCATTATTTTGCATTTTATTGGATTGTTTCAAAGGTTCTGTTTTTTGAATCACTCTGTTTTTAATTGCGCACCCAGCTGTCTCTGGTTAATGATAGAATAAATAAGATTTAAAACAATAACAACAGTTCAATTCATTGACATTTAAAACATAAATCTATTATTGGTTCATAATATTTTATTGTTATGACGTAATCTTCTTTTTCATCTTTTCCTTCGATCACATAAATCTTTCCATTCAATACGCAAACCGCGAGTTCTCATCTTGCTGTGTTTATATGAAACACTTAGGACCACTGATTATTTCTAGCTGGGACTAACTTTTTAACACTGTGTTCAACTCCATTTGACCAACCAACAATAGCGTATATTGCCCCTTTCAGACATACTGCAGCAAGACGATCTCTGTACTTATTTATTGCTGGAGCAAGTTCCCATTTTTCTTCCAATTTACACAATTTTTCCACAGAGTTTAATCCAAAACCCACAATGACATACAAACACTTACTGCAAACTTCACTTTAAGCAACGTTGGAACTGCACCAGCACGTTATCCGCATCATCTTTTGAACAATACCTTGCTGACATTCCGACCATAACTGAATCATATGAACATACCCCTATTGATAGTCTAATAACAAAAGATGAAATAAAACTTGCAATTAACAGCTTAAATCCCAACACTTCACTGGATATGACGGTCTTACTCCGAAATTCTCTCAGACTTTCCAAACCCAACTCATTGCTACTCTTCACCAATTATATAACAACATGTTCATACAACAACAAGCACCCTCTTCTCACAAAACAGCTATTGTCAAACTTATTTTGAAGCCTGGAAAGTTCACAGATATTGGAAACTGGCGGCGACCAAATTATTTCACTTCTTAACCGCGATTACAAAATTCTTGCCAAAATTATTACTTTTCGTTTGTTGCCTTTCTTAGAAAATTACATATCCCAAACCCAACAAGCTGCATTCAAAGGAAGACAACTTCATAATGTCTTGTTAAACATTAAATCGATTATTGACTATGTAAATGACATCAACCATCCTCTAGCCTTACTCCAACTTGATTTTGCTAAAGCATTCGACAACGTTTCCCATCAATTCATTTTATCTCTCATGCGCCATATCAACCTCCATCCAGCTTTGATTTAGTGGACCACTATTCTTTTGCAAGATTTATTTGCCAAAATATTAGTCAATCATACTCTCACCGACCGCATTCCTATTGCTACCGGCATACGACAAGGCTGCTCACTTAGTATGCTTCTATTTTCCATGGCAACGGATGTTTTGTCTGAGAAAATTAGTTCTTCATCTTCGATCAAAGGCCTTTCCTTAGGCTCTGCATCAATAAAATTACAGCAATATGCTGATGACATCATACTTTTTCTCACTGGCCCGTCTGAAGTAAACCCTGCACTGCAACTTATTCAAGATTTCCCTTCTCATGCCAATCTGCAAATCAATAAAAAAAAAGACCGCAATTCTGTCCAACAACAAGCATCTTTCAGAGGAAATTAAAAAGCATTTACCGGAGGCTAAATACCCAAACGAAGCAAAAATACTTGGCATTTGATTCTCTTTGATCTTTTCTACCCTAAAACAAAATTGGTCTCGTTTGACGGGTATTATTAAGGGCATAGCTGATAGCCACAAACACCGCAATCTCTCAATACATGGTAAACTTTTGTTAATCAAGACTCTACTCCTGCCCATATCACTTTTACGGCAAGAGTTTTTCAGTGTCCAAGAAAAACGCAAATGTCAATCTTGAAAATTCTTTACAAGTTTTTGTGGTCACCGTCTTATTTTGAGCCAATCATTCGGGTCACTCTATCCAAAATTCCTCAACATGGCGGTATTGGAATGCCATTGTCTTCGGCTTGGACCAATACTGCTTTCTTGATAAGATTTAATTCTCTCTCTGCCAACCCAACTCCCAACCTTTTTTGGATGTCGTATGCGCTCTACAACCTCAGCTATTGAATCCGTAGTCTTTACCCGGAAATGTTTTCTAACAGCATGCCTCACAAGCCGGAGCCTAACTCTGACTGGAAACACATTCTTTTTTTACTTCGTCAGCTGCGTTTTTCTTCGGACCAATGGAATAACATCACTCACAAACAATTCTACCTCTCTCTCTTGGATTCAAAACAAGCAGAATTACCAAAAATAAACAGATCCTAAAAACCCCCTTCTTCGTCTGAAGTTCTACTCTTTTCAAAACCTTTCAAAAATCTTTTCAACAAGCAGAAGGAAGTGACATTTTGGATATTTCTTCAGCAAATTCAACTCAAGGCACGGGATCAATCGTCTTACAAATGGAGAAAAACGAATTAACACCTGTAAATTCTGCTCAAGCTTGAATGATACTATCGACCACGTTTGCTATGATTGCCCGATCTCTCGTTTGATTCTTTTGCGACTACAAGATTTCATCAGGGACAAAATTTCCACGAACGTTATTTTGAGCAAGCCCTTAATTCTTTTCAACGTTTGCAATCAAGCTGCCTTTTACAAAACTTTTTTCTGAAAGCTACATCAATCTTTTGCGTTGTTGTTCTAGAGCAAAAGATGCTTCTTGACATTTCTAATCAGGTTCTCGCAAAGAAAAATGCTTTTATACATTTTTCCTGTGAACGCATCTTTTCTTAGGTGAACAACTTGATCAAGACGGAATTTCCTTTTCTTCCAGCTCAAACCTCCGGTGTAACTTAAAATCAAGCATCCGCTCTACAAACTGCTTACCATCTGAATTGTCTAAAAATAATTATGTTGCTTGATAATGTATAACGTTCATATTCATGAGTTTTTCTTACTCTTGTGACATGCTAATAGACCTTTTTTTTCTCAGTAATCCAACAGTTTTTTACAACCTTATCACACTCGCACTCGACATCCCTTATTATTGCTGAAGCTATGTTTCACTATGAAGCACCTGCTGTATACATTTACCATTGTCCACTTTTTTTGCCAATTTTGCATATTGATGCAAATGTCTCATAGCATGAAAATTGTCTGGATCATAACGTTTGTAGATTTCTTTCCCTCTTGCTTTCAATATCTGTCTCTCTTGCACTTTAATGATAAGATTGGTCAAAATTTTGGTAAATAAACTAAAACGAACAAAGTAGGTACTATTTTTTTTTTTAATTTATTTATTTATTTATTTTTTTTTTTTACTCTGAGGTACTTAAAGTGACGAGACGAGACGTTCAATTTATCGGCCTGCTTTTTTTGTGCTTGGAAACAAAAAAAAATTTTTTTTTGCAAATTTACCGAGAAGTGTTTTCAAAGCCTTAAGCAACGAGTCAAACGCAAAACGCAATTTCCTGTTTAGCAGCATGAAACAAAAAAAAAAAGCAAAAGAAATTCCAGAAATATATTTCTGTTTTCAATAAACTAACAGGACAACAACTTATAACTCTTGCAATCTGCAACTGGATCCTTGTAGCACGGAATTGCTTGCATGTGGCTTGAAGCAGTGTAGAGTTCAGCAGCGGTCACACTTCTCCAATGCACTGCACTGTGGCTACTCAAAGTAACGAATGGCTTATAAAATTTACAACTTTCTAGTCGATTTCTATCATTTTTTGAGGAATTCATATCATCACGGACATTTTCAAATGGACTGGAGTCAGCGACGTTCGAAGGTTTTATATTTGCTCTCCGTCCTTTTCTAGACTACAACAGCATTCACACTATCTCAATGCCAAACAACATCAAGATCAAGTTGACGTACATCACCCGTTGACGAGTTCATCGCAAATCTCAGCAACAGCTATCCTATTGTCTTTTCCCCCTTATCAACAGCACATTCAAAATAACTTTGATGATGTTAGCCCAATACGTATCAAAGTGCATCCCCCACCCCCAAAAACCACCTTTAAACATCAATCAGTGAACTTTGTGATTGAATTGTTTTTAGTGATTCAATTGACTGAATTGCAATTTTTGTGTGTGTTTTAAATTTCCAACAAAATCATTTATATATGTAAAAATAAAAAAAAGCTGGGAAATACCTTTAATTAAAAAAGCTGAGGGCTGCCGATGAGAGTTACCAGCTCAAAACATCGCCTTCCAGCTCTATGCATCACAGTGGTTCCCTAGAAAAAAAATCTGTGACTGCCGTGTTTTAGGCCCGGTCTTTACTGCACGTAAAATCGTAAACATACGAGCGTACTTTTAACTTACTTCATACAAAAATTTGGTACGCCCGGTATAATGCCTTACCAGCGTTCAAGCTGCCAGTTGGTTAAAATATTAATCTAAGAATACGCTCGACTCGTACGCTCACAATGTTACCCACAGTTTAGAGTATAGACTGAGATTTATGAGAAATACTGAGTTTACGAAAATTGATCGATATCGTTCCACAACAATTACGTTGTTGGGTCATTCTATTGTACGACAGTCAAAATTTTAAAATTTTGTAACCCACCCTCTCAGATTTTTTCATACTTGGATATATGAAAGCCATCAAAAAATAATGAAGGTTACAAAAAATGGCATCAAAATTCATCAAGCGGTTTCCAGTTATGATGGTTTTAATATTATTACTAGAGGGCAGTGTTCGGCAGTCCTAAATTTTTAACTTGCATAAAAATCTTCGTCCTTATGCTATCGAAAGAAGCAAAATATCAATTCTGATAGATTTTAAATTGAGGAATTCAAAAATGAAGTTGTTTTTCGGAAAATGGCAAAGGTAAGAGGTCAAAATGTAGATTAAAATTTTTTGAGTGCCCGATTTCATTTCCGATTATCTCAGAAGGGCAAAAAAAATTTTTAATCCAACCATTGCCAAAATCTCAAGAATAGATCACTATTTGACACATTGAAGTTTGGTTAATGTTTTTTGTTGCATTGTTCTGTAATTGGTTTTGAAACATAGCTAAAAACTAACATTGATTTTTTTGTGATTTTCTGAATTTTTTGGAACACATGCACTGAATAGTATCTTATAAAATACCAATAGTTGCAAAAAATAAAGTAATCGCTTTGTATACACTTAGTAAATCTGGTGATCAGCAAAAATTTTCATTTTAACCCTTAAATTGTTGGTGGTTAGTATAGGTCTAGCAAGGCTAATACAGTTTTGCTTCAAGCTATTTTCCAAGTGAAAATTAGTCAAGTGACAGACATTGATTATTATGGGTATGGAGAGAGCTGGATTTCTGCCATCCTTTTTCAATTGCTTACCTCTGGAAGCACTCTTATAAAGTTTTAACCTCTAAAATGGGTGGATTATCATAAATTGGAGTGTTTGGCTCAAATTCACAAATGATTGGGTACATTCCCAATTGAATGGGTATAGCACAAGATTTTTCTCCCTTTATGTAATATAGTACTTTGTTCAGGGGTGATAATTAAATGAAATTCTTTATGAATTAGTTGCAAATAGTCAACTTGCCCTTTTGGTACATACTTTACAGTTCAGATTTCATTTAAACAGTTAGCACGAAACAACATACACCCATCAGTTGCTATTGATTGGCAGGAAACCTGAAATGACTTCCTGATATGTGAAGGTTTAAACAGATAAATTATATAAAAATAGTGAAATGCGCATGTTAAGTACTGCAGATTACAGTAACACCTTGACATTTATTTAACAGAAACTACAATTGGTTTGCTTGTAATGTGTTGCATATACTGGATATACCACAGAGTGTATTACTGCTAATTAAGTCTTTTGAATTCCACTTATCTAATTTCATTTAGTACTTAGCACTTAATACACTGAGCGGTATATATACAACAGTGGTCAAAATTAACTTTTTAAATGAAAAGTTAATTATTTAAACAAAGTTAATTATTTATTTAAACAAATGTTTTTTTGCCAGGGAAGATCTCAACTTGCCCGAACCAAAATGGCAGAGTGCATTTTTATGTTGTTTAGTTTCGAAAAAGTGCGTACTACCGAATTTGCATAATATCGTATTTCGAGAAAATCCAGTTCTTGTGTGCGATTTCTAAATCAGAGTGACATAATAGATACCTTTTATTGTGGGATGGCAATCGCATTCCACGTTTTTTTTCTAAAAATATCTCATCAAAACAAACAAAAAATCAACACCCATTATTCATTATCAAAATTAAACAAAAATATTAGTTCTTTTGTTTCTTTTCTGTTTTGTCAACAGTCACATTTTAGGGCAAAGTTTGAGAATGTTTTAGTATTGGTTACGTCACAATCACATCGCGTAATTAAGCTAAAGTCTTGCGCTGGCTGAGCTTCAGTTTATGTTGTTTTAGATAACAAACTTAATTAATCAAAAAAATTTATCATCGGAAACTAGAGACGAGTTTATCACATTGAAAAACTTTTAATTATTATCTTAACAAAATGACATCTATTGTTCTATTTTGCATTGCATGCTGGTTTTCTTGCGTGACAAATATCGCAAAAGTCATCAATTTAATTGCCATCTATAGTTTTTCAATTATTCAATTTTCAAAAATTGATTCTAGGATTGTAATTATTTCAATGGTTACGTTAACAGTAACTTACCTTGCCGTTTGCTACAAATGCATTTTTCAATCGCGAATATCTCGCAAACTGCACTGGCTAGAACTCTGAACTTTTTTGTGTGAAAGATAAAAGAACGAAGAATCTTTAAAAAAAAACTAAAACAAAAAGTTGACAAATTTTCGACTTTGCTTTCTTACAGCACAGGGTAGTACTTGTGATACCCCAAAGAGTGATAAGCCCGACAAGCGTGGTAAAAATTTTTGATGAAAGAGAACAAAACATTTTGCGCCAAAAGAATCGCAAACCGTGTTTGAGCATGGAACAAATTTGCATGCGATTAAGAAATGTTAATAGCGATTAATAATGTTTGCGCAATTAAAGTGTTAAGTGCGGTGATTGGTTTGGCCATGTAAGCAGAACGCCTTAGGAAAGACTCCCCAAACAAGCTTTACTTGCCAAAGCAATTGGGAGAAGACCAGTTGGACGACCTAGAACTAGATGGACGGATTACATTGAGGATCTTGGATGGAATCTTAGGACTTCATGCAAGCGAAATGATGGAGAAGATGGAAGACCGTGAGGTGTGGCGGCTTAATCTCGAGCTGCTGCCCCAGCAACCCTCACGGAAAAGCGAGCAATGAAGAAAGAAGAAGTGCGGTGATTGCAATAAAATAAAGCAAGCAAGAGCTTACGTTACTAGCATTTGTTTTATTGTACTGTAGCAAAAGCGGTATCGACAATTTACGTTTTTAAATAATCTTGTTCGAAGTTGCTTATTTCATGCGCTGAATTTTATAGACTTGACTGTCCAGCAAGCTGAGCCAGAAAATAACTTGCCCGAGGCGATTTTAGCTTGCCTTGGGCAAGCGTTAACTTCAAACCCTGTAAAATACAGTATATGCAACACATTACAAGCAAACCAATTGTAGTTTCTGTTAAATAAATGTCAAGGTGTTACTGTAATCTGCAGTACTTAACATGCGCATTTCACTATTTTTATATAATTTATCTGTTTAAACCTTCACATATCAGGAAGTCATTTCAGGTTTCCTGCCAATCAATAGCAACTGATGGGTGTATGTTGTTTCGTGCTAACTGTTTAAATGAAATCTGAACTGTAAAGTATGTACCAAAAGGGCAAGTTGACTATTTGCAACTAATTCATAAAGAATTTCATTTAATTATCACCCCTGAACAAAGTACTATATTACATAAAGGGAGAAAAATCTTGTGCTATACCCATTCAATTGGGAATGTACCCAATCATTTGTGAATTTGAGCCAAACACTCCAATTTATGATAATCCACCCATTTTAGAGGTTAAAACTTTATAAGAGTGCTTCCAGAGGTAAGCAATTGAAAAAGGATGGCAGAAATCCAGCTCTCTCCATACCCATAATAATCAATGTCTGTCACTTGACTAATTTTCACTTGGAAAATAGCTTGAAGCAAAACTGTATTAGCCTTGCTAGACCTATACTAACCACCAACAATTTAAGGGTTAAAATGAAAATTTTTGCTGATCACCAGATTTACTAAGTGTATACAAAGCGATTACTTTATTTTTTGCAACTATTGGTATTTTATAAGATACTATTCAGTGCATGTGTTCCAAAAAATTCAGAAAATCACAAAAAAATCAATGTTAGTTTTTAGCTATGTTTCAAAACCAATTACAGAACAATGCAACAAAAAACATTAACCAAACTTCAATGTGTCAAATAGTGATCTATTCTTGAGATTTTGGCAATGGTTGGATTAAAAATTTTTTTTGCCCTTCTGAGATAATCGGAAATGAAATCGGGCACTCAAAAAATTTTAATCTACATTTTGACCTCTTACCTTTGCCATTTTCCGAAAAACAACTTCATTTTTGAATTCCTCAATTTAAAATCTATCAGAATTGATATTTTGCTTCTTTCGATAGCATAAGGACGAAGATTTTTATGCAAGTTAAAAATTTAGGACTGCCGAACACTGCCCTCTAGTGGTAATATTAAAACCATCATTACTGGAAACCGCTTGATGAATTTTGATGCCATTTTTTGTAACCTTCATTATTTTTTGATGGCTTTCATATATCCAAGTATGAAAAAAATCTGAGAGGGTGGGTTACACGCTATGACTGTCGTATAATAGAATGACCCATTGCATTATCGACTAGAACAATTTGATTGTGAACATATAAACATGCGATTACGCCAAACGTCGTCACTGTGAACTTATTGCAATGCTACGAACAAAATGGCATTTGAAATTATGACTAAACGAGGAAGGATAATCTTGTCTAGAGGACACAAAAACCGCATTTGTCACTCCCGCAAAATCGTTCACAAAAACCATCTCGGACAAAAAATTTTCGCCCTCCAGCTTTCTTGTTTCTTTAAAAAATCGACGTCTACGTCCACATATTGGCAGTGCTTTCACATACCACAGTTGAATTTAAATTAAGAAAACTTGAATCACCGCAACCACAATATTTCTTTTAAGAATAACAGCAGCTTGTCCAAGCCTTTCCTCCTGCGTTGGAGCTGCTTCAATCTATTGCTTTTTATTGTCATTCAAGTTCAAAGTTTTTCCGGTTCTACTTCCTACCATATTGCTGACTAGGGTGGAGTGAAAAATAAAAATTTTTGAATTTAAAAAAGTGGTCTTGATATATGGCCCCAAATATCATACGAAATACTTCTAGCACAATTTTGAGTTCTTGCACCCTCTAGTGGTCGTGCAATTTGATCGAAAGGGCCCAAAATAGTCAATTTTGCCATATCTCACTAACCACATATGCTAGAAAGCTAGTTTTTAGCTTAAAAGTTGCAGAAACAGCACATTTATATCTCCATTAAAAAGAACTTTGCCATAAAAACGTACACAAAAAAAGTTACAGCCAAATTATTGATTTTTTACAGATTTAATGATTATTGATAAGTTTTTAGCGCTCAACTTCAAACGAATTGGAATTCACGGCATGGAAAATAAGTCAGATGAGGTTTAAATTTATGAATATTTGCACTTTTGGTGTGCCATGCTGCCTTATCAGCTTAAAATAAGTTTTTTAATAGCAATTAGCCTTACTTAACAGGGCAATGTGCAGCAGAGTACGAGTAACAAACATTTAAACTTCATGTTATTGCATCATCCAGTATTGGTTGGGTCTTGCATTATGATTTTATTTATGCTAAACTTGTGGAATTATATCTAGTTCATTCAAAAACAGTTTAGAATGCACAGTTTAATTCAAAAGCACTGAAAGACAGCCAAGTACAAAATTAGAATTAGAAAAGCAATTTGTACTGGGATTAAAAAAACTACAGTTCTGAAAAGAAGAAAATTTGACAATACATTTAACGACCATTTTGAAAGGCCTACGATTGTTTATTGTATTGTAGATACAATATATACTGTACTTGCTGGCATAAATTTAGTTATATCTAAAGCAGCATGCTAACTAAAGAAAGATCCAAGTCTGGCGTTATAAAAAGTTCTACAAAGGAAAAAAATTTTGAAGTTCCAATAATTTCCTTTCAGGATTGCTGCGAACCAAAAGACATATGATTCAAGCGTTTGATCAACTTTAATCACTTCAGGAAGTCGGATACAGCTCGAATCGTTGCAAATGAACTGATGGATTTGGTGCAATGTTTATTCCTATTCATGAGCTGAGTATGAGCATTACACGAAGAATTTGAGAATTTATTAATTAGGACAGCAAAACCAACTGTAGAGTCATCAAAATCTACTGTTGCTGCAAAAACATAAAAACCATCAACAAATGTTAAACCTTAGTGGTTTAACTACATACCCAAAAAAATCTTATACATCACATCGATGCAAAGAGCGTGAAACTAATTTTTTGCAAGATACTGATTAACCTTTTGATATTTTTTGGCATGATACTAAACAAAAAAAACAAATTGAAATTCAATATGGCTTGAGAATGACATTTAATGACCATCCTTTTTTGAAGAACAAAAAGCAGAACACAAGGTTAAATGTTTGGCAGAAATATCAGAACTTTGAAAAATTTCTCTCCCATACAACTTTGTACAAGTAACATTAGACTTGGATATTTTTTTAGTTAGCATGCTGCTTTAGATATAACTAAATTTATGCCAGCAAGTACAGTATATATACTGTATCTACAATTCAATGAACAATAGTAGGCCTTTCAAAATGGTCGTTAAATGTATTGTCAAATTTATTCTTTTTAGAACTGTAGTTTTTCTAATCCCAGTACAAATTGCGGGTCTACAGCAACTGACCGCGACAAAGTGACCACAAACAAAGTGACCGCGAACAACGCCAATTGGCTGAGAAGGGCGATCCTAAATATATTTTTACTATCCCCAGAACCATCTTACCCAAACCCTCACTTTGTGACGAAATCACTGCGACGAAATCAGTGACGAAATTATGCAACAAAATGATTGCTTCACGGTCAGTTTGTTCGAGGTCAGTTTGTCGCGGTCAGTTGACTTGGCTTGACAAATTGCTTTTCTAATTCTAATTTTGTACTTGGCTGTCTTTCAGTGCTTTTGAATTAAACTGTGCATTCTAAACTGTTTTTGAATGAACTAGATATAATTCCACAAGTTTAGCATAAATAAAATCATAATGCAAGACCCAACCAATACTGGATGATGCAATAACATGAAGTTTAAATGTTTGTTACTATACTCTGCTGCACATTGCCCTGTTAAGTAAGGCTAATTGCTATTAAAAAACTTATTTTAAGCTGATAAGGCAGCATGGCACACCAAAAGTGCAAATATTCATAAATTTAAACCTCATCTGACTTATTTTCCATGCCGTGAATTCCAATTCGTTTGAAGTTGAGCGCTAAAAACTTATCAATAATCATTAAATCTGTAAAAAATCAATAATTTGGCTGTAACTTTTTTTGTGTACGTTTTTATGGCAAAGTTCTTTTTAATGGAGATATAAATGTGCTGTTTCTGCAACTTTTAAGCTAAAAACTAGCTTTCTAGCATATGTGGTTAGTGAGATATGGCAAAATTGACTATTTTGGGCCCGTTCGATCAAATTGCACGACCACTAGAGGGTGCAAGAACTCAAAATTGTGCTAGAAGTATTTCGTATGGTATTTGGGGCCATATATCAAGACCACTTTTTTAAATTCAAAAATTTTTATTTTTCACTCCACCCTATTGCTGACGAGTCATTCAATACAATAAACATAATTACTCGCTTTCACCACGCAGTGACACTGCAGTATTGTTGGCTAACCATGTCTTGCAGAGGTAGAGTCTTCGAGGACGTCCTTGGCCTCAAGGACACATTTTGAAGTCCTTGGCCTCAGAGTCTACAAGTCCTCGGAAATGCCCTGTCCTCGGCTCGAAGACAGTGCTGTTTTTTGTTTGGTTAAAACGGAAAATTACCAAACAAAAATTAACCTAAACTTCTAGCTTGTGTTACAAACGATAAAGTTTTTATCACCAGCTCTTGCGATATGTGCCAGTTTGCCAAATCGTTTCTCGTTAAAGCTTAATTCTTAAAGTTGAATATCTGCCAAGACTTGCCAATCCAAACCGTTTTGTGTTTTCTGCACAGCGACGATGCGGAGTATTATAGCCAACTTCAATAAGGTGTAGGAGAGCTATGCCAAACTCTCACAATCCCTTTCTTCTTCTGACAACTGAGCACTTGAATCACTGATTATGAATGGAATTTATTATTGTATTGAATAAAGAAAAATACAGAAAAAACGAAGTTGTCTCAAAATACGATGAAAGTGCCAATTCAGGGCCTTTCTTCCAATCTACAAGACTGTTCCCTCACAGTCAATAGTCAAATCCATAAACACGGATGAAGAGGAAGGGATCGCAAAACGCAATTTCCCCAAGTTAAGCAGCATTTAACGCGTTTCACCAAAAACTGACACTGTTCACTTCACTCATTTTTTGTCACTATTGAGCTCTTAGGCTCCAAGAACGTTTAAATAGTTCCAAGCAGTTAAAGGCACGTGAAATCGCCTTTGTCTAGCATCAAAGGCCAGAAATTAACAAACAAAGACTGCCAGCTGCCAGTCTACATAAATAATACACAAAAAGAACACTCTAAAACAACGATTCTAAATACGATCTAATTAGCCTTTGAAGGTCTTTGAAGATGCGCCTATGAAGATATGCTTATTAGCAGCTTATTTTTAACAAAGGATAATAGTTACTCAGTAATTTAACTTAAACACCGATTAGACAATGACAAATAATCTTTTCAATTTAAGTCACAAGATTGCGAAATCCAATAATTAATCAGACACAAATGCACAAACAAAGATTAAAAATTGGGTCTTCAGTCATTAGTTGAAAGCAGGGCTGATTATTTTGAATGATTTTATCAGCCTGTCTATTCATTTCTTTTCCTTATTTGAAAAACAATACAGTGCCATAGCCAAGAAGTTATAGTTAATCTTATTTTAAATGGCATTGTGGTAAATCCCCTAATCGGAAAATAAAGGGGGAAAAGGTTGTTTAGAATAGTTCTTTTTATTTCTACCAATAATACCGGTACGGGAGGTACAAATTGCAAAGCACTTACACCATCTGAGACCTTGACAAGAGATACGGGGATCCGGACACAACCATTTTGGAGTCACCAATGCTAAAGCATAACCGTGCCTATCTGGGTATGGATTCAGAAGAAAGCATGTCTATATGTGTGTGATAATGAAATGTAATACTGTCACCAGGGATAGCCCATTTCACTAAAAATGTTAGTATATCCGTGATATAACTAACAAAACGTATCTTAAGAAGCCCAACACTTGTTCTGAAAACATGCGAGAGAATATTGCGAAGAATTTGTTTTGAGATAAAAAAAGAACAACTCTAATCACTGGCAAGCGGTCTGGGCGCAAAGCCACATTCGCTGAACCATCTTAGCGTGAAAATTGCCACTAAGAATCCCACATAATAAACTATCAGAAAAAACGCTGCATGAAGAATTATAAAAAAGCGAGTGTGAAATTAAATATAACTATAATTGTCGGAAATGCCTGGAAAGATGCGCGCTGCAGTTAATCAATTTTCATACGACGTTAAGAAAATACGATTAGGCAAAGCTCCCACGAAAAAGTTGTGCATTTTTAGAAAAAACTAATGATTTGTAAGTTTTGCTTTTTTACAATAGTGGGTATTTAGAAAGTCGGCCCCGGGCAACTGCCTCCTTTCTCTTTAATGCGGCCCTGCTAGGATGCCCAGGTTATTTTTGCAGTTAAATGCCCTATGTTAAATTTTATAAAGTGTCTTTTGGCGGTTGAAACGTTCTCGCTCTTTCATTGATATGCATTAGTTGCGAGATTCTAGAGCAACCGTGGGCACACTGCGGCTCGCCTACATAAATTTTGTGGCTCTTGTATCGAATCGCAATTTTACAAAAATAACGTAAGATTATACTTCATAAATATGTTATCTCGTGTTTGAAATTGTTTTCATTTAGCGATGTATTTTAGAGTGATAAAACAAGTATATGTTTTCATAGCCCTGTCAACCAAGGTCATACCAACTCTGATGACGAATTGCAGGATAAACACTTTAAAGAATCACGGTAGAATAACTTTTCCGTTGTAAAAGAATAAATGAGTTGTAAAACACTTCAAAGAGCGCAATCAAGTGTGAATGTTGCCTTAGAGGGCAACAGTCATTGTGTTTTTCAGTAGTGTAGCCAGGGGGGCGGGCTATAGCCTTCAACCCCATTGGCCTGTCAACCAAATTACAGAATAACAAAAATACAACGATTGTAGCACTTCTGAGACTGTTTTTTTTGCGCTGAAATGGACTAAAAAGTGATATAAAGCATCTTTTGAAACATATGTTCAGAGGGAGGGGGCTAATTGTCAAAAACAAAACTCCCAAATCAATAAAAACTTTAAAAAGTGGCCAAAAATAAGCAATCAATTTTGATCGCTAGTGTAAAAATGCTAAACATAGGTTTTATCGATAAATATATTATAAACTCAGGAATAGGGGGGAAGGGAACCATTCAGTATTTGTTGATTACCAATCACTTCTCTCAAATATTTTTCCATTAGCCCACCCCATTATTGATTTTTTCTTTAAAATATAGACGAAATAGATTATCTCGTGCGAGTTTTATTGAACTTTATGATTTATTAGCATGTAAACTAACGAACTAAAACTCTTACCATTAGCCACGTCACACATAGCCCATTAATTGCAACCAGTTTAATTATGCTTGCACTGCAATTTCTATGCCACGTTTTAAAAGCATTAATTTTTATTAAACCATCCCTAAAATTGTTATTTTTGCAAAAAACGCAAAATTTTTTGTGTGCTGGGGGCCCCGCCCCCAGCCTACGGTGGGCCCCTCCCCCATTGTTAATCTTTCGCTACGCGCCTGGTGTTTTTATTGCTGTTATGTTATGCTGTGTAAACTGATTTTGCGGCTTGCTGGTGTTTATGGTTTTCCGCAACACAGCTCTTTTTTTTTTAACTTTGCCCACCTCTGCTCTAGAGTTCAAAGAGACATCACATGCTTTAACCCTATTTTGCAGGTGCTCAAAATCGATGCTAATAGCGGGACACTGTGTCGTACCGACACAATCAAATTTAAACGCTTATAACTTTTGAACGAAACAAGCTATTTGCGTAGTTTCTTCACAGTTAAACAAACTATTTAATCATAAATGTTTGGAGTTCAAGTTTAAATGGATATCAGATGTGCATTTTTGCAAATCCTGCTTCAATCAAAAGTGACCAAAATCACTATTTTTCGCTAATTTTCGGGCTCATCAATCACAAAATTAGCCGGAAACCAGGGGCTCGCGCAGTTTCTGTATCACTGATGACGTACTTTACGTACACATCACGTAAGGAATTTCTCAACAACAAAAAGCAGATTAATCACAACTTCACGAACCATTGAATTTGAGCGTCGAAATTAGACCGATCTATTTTAGCATTTACAAGTCGCTTACTGTGTGCTAAATTATACGGTAAGATTTTAATTATATCTGTTTGTAAACAACGATTTACTTGTCGTTGCGTAAAATTCAGAAACAATTTTGTTGCGTTACGAACTAAGATTTTGATTTATAAGAAATACAAAATCTATAGTGCTGATGAAAAAAAAATGCTACAATATTATAGTTACTGCTTTTATTTTAAAGTTCATAGTTTGTGATATTAAAACAAAATTAAAGGCTAATCAAGCTATATTTTAAATTAATTTAAGTGCACCGTGAAAACTATACAAACTTTATCTACAATCAATCGAACTTTGTTTCGTAAGGTAGAAGTTCAATTCTCTTAGTTCTAACCATTTCCGTAAAGTCCTGCAAGTATTTACTACATCATGCGCAAATTATGAAAGATTAAAAAAGCATCTCGGCTAATAATGATACTACAATCGTAGCGCATGTGGGTTTCGTATTAAATTTTTAATTATCGAACGCTCTGGTCATGAAAATTTTTACTGCCGTCACGTGGTTGCAGTAAAATGCAGTACGTTTTTTTAAAAGAGCCTGTAAATTTCGTGTTAAAGCTGGCTGTTCTTAACTTTTGACGAATTTTCAGCCTCATTTACTCCTTAATTTGTTCTAAATTTTATTACTGAATAAAATGACATAGATTTATAGTTACTTGATTAAAATTGAGGTCTTTTATATACAGCACTGCAGATTATGACTATACTGGTACATAGAATACCAAATTAACCATAACAATGAAGAAAAAGCCAAGAAAATTTTGCTGATTGTTTACTACGCGTTGAGCAAATCTGTCGTTATTTTTTTGTAATCAGACTGGCGTTCTTAATTTGTTCCTAATTTTTTTCTTAATTGAATAGTTCGTTTGCTGTCGTGTTACTATAGCATTACCGAAATTGTTTACAATAAAACCGTGAACTTGTGTAATGAATCTGGTTTTCGCGGTCCGTAATTCGTACCAGTGTAATATACTATGCTGTTTCAATATTGTGATGAAGAGAAATTACTGTAACGTTTTTTGGGTGTAAATTCAGAATTCAGAGGCATTAGATTCATTATTTTGATCTTTACATTGACTACCACTGAACTAAGCAATACCAACAAATGATTTTTTTTTGAAAAGCAGTGTTTTTGTTCCCAATATTATACTGTGCCGTAAATTGCCATCGCAAAAAAACAATAATCGTTAACTGTGATCCGTAATTTGCCTGTGTGCACGCAAAATAAACTAATTTATTTCATAATATAGACTAAGTTAATTCATTGACATTCAAACGCTTCCAACTCTTACACGTAACTACTTGTCGCAAAGTAAAACAAGCTTCGTATGTCGAATTTTACGAATAAACAATGTTGGAACACAAATTAATTATGCCATATTTTCCCGGTTTCGCTTGGTTTCTTTTTTTTTAATCTGCATTACATAATTGTTTTATGGAAAATGATTACCTGATGGAGGCACTACTACTGTTTTTCATTCAAAAATTTTTAGAACCATTTAAATTACTGCAATACTGCAGTTATTTCAAACTAATAAGCTGCAGTCAATTGAGCTCTAATAAAAGCTCTAACTCGGATATGAAAAGGAACACAAACGATTTAACGAAAAATCGAAACAAAATACTCGTACATAAAATAGCAAGTTACAAAAAGTGTGTATAATTACTGTGCTATAATATTTTTATTATTATTGATATGGCTAAAACTAAATTTGCGAGACTAATTCCAGTCAAACGTTTTAGCGCAATTCAAAAACATATTGTTTTTTTTTATAGGGTACGTCATTTTGGCGATAGGCCTACACTCCATTATAGTTATAATACGCAAGCTCAAATGTAATGACGCTGAAGCATATGTGCTAAATCAAAACTTTTACCAGTTTCAGAACTGAAAGAATCCCAGAAACAAGAAAATCAATTTTCATTTTGAGATCAATTGATCAAACATTGAAGGCGGGTTCTTTAGTGCCGTTGAACGTTGACCCACTTGCCTTTTTGTTTATTGCATTTCATCTGTTATTCGAGTTGGTACCAAACCTGGTTTGTTTTGCGTCAGAGATATAACTAATGTTGCCGTGTAGAGTCAACATCAAAAGAATACTAATGTAATGCATGCCCATGAGAGGAGAAATGAATGAAGATTTCTTTTTGATAAACTAATCTAACCGGCATCACTGCATGTGCAGTGACTTATTACACAATAAAAGAACATCTGAAGAATCGAAAAAACAATAAGTTTGACGACTTAAGAGAAAACAGTTATGAAACATGGAATGCATTCTTAAAAGTAGTCAATAAGTTTAAAAAGTACTAAAATATCACCGTCTCAACCAGAGGCGTATTTAGGGGGGGCATTGGGCCATGGCCCCCCCTTTGGGTCGGCAGGATCGTATAATTGCATAGAATAGTATGCAAAATTGCAGCATGCCCCCCCTCTTTTGCAAGTTGGGCATAAGCTTTGATCACACAAAGGGCAATGTTTTGTGAGTTAGGTTTAGGCTTATACACCCACGTTTGGGCGAAAAATTGGACCAAATTTGAGTGAAGACCTTTTTTTTATGCTCTTCACTTAATTTTGGGCGAAAAATCGGACCAAATTTGAGCGAAAACCTTTTCATTTTGCTCTTCACTTAATTTTGGGCAAAAAATCGGACTGTTTTTGGGTGCAACAATTTCTGATTCAGATCTGTGTTCTTCTCACATTTTCTGAAGTTCCTGGCCCCCCTCTTTTCAAAATCCTGCGTATGGAACTGGTCACAACAAAATCGTCATTTTGTACTTCTTCGGTTGAGGTTGATTTTTTGTTTCTCCCCAACAATAGGCCTAATCGCGTAAAGAAAAAACAATTAACTTTTTGTTATTCTCCTAAAACTTGAAAGCATTGCTTCCTTCCCATTTAGGCTGGTTTTTATTTGTTCAATTTATAAACTACGCTCGCTATAAGAGAGGCCACGGCCTAAATGGGACATACTTTAAATTTAAAGTAACCGAGGTGTAGCATCTCCAAAACTACCTTTTCTTACAAGAACAATTTTATAAGAACATAATCCTCGTTTTTGCTCATAGTCTCAAAACAAAGTGCTGTATGAGTAATGCTAACTTCAGCATGAAAAAAACAAATTAAGAACAAAGCCATAGAGCAACTTATTAGTACGAAATCAGCAAAGTTTTCATGGCTTTTACTGTATTGCCATTGTGTTGATTTTTTATTGTGCTGGAAAAAGATAAACTTTACTCTCTACTCTACTCGTGGTTAATTTGGCTAATGGTAATCATGATCTTATACTAAAAAAAAAACAGCTTTTAAGCAAGCAAAAATAAATTTGTGTCATTTTATTTACTTGTTTTTTTTAACGAAAACATGAGGCTGAAAATTCGTAAAAACTTAAGAACAGCCAGTCTCGTTCTAATAAAAAGAGGCAACACCGGTCCATTGCTAGGAAGACAAGTTAGCTTTGTAATAATACAATTTGATTTCTAAGTATGATTGTTTATCGATTCAGTTCACGCGAGGTTTTACTTTTACTACAGGCCAAATATCCAACAACCCAACCGCAAATTTTTGCCAGAACTAAATTTGAATCGCAAGAATTGCGGACAATTTTATCCTTCTGTATTCCACCCACCAACATCTTTTGATTTCGCAGCGAATCCGAATGTTTTGTTGCTATTAGAGCTACAACGGCTTACTAATATCAACAAAAAATACATCCACATTTTTTACAACGCACGCTGCGTAGCTATATTAGTAAAATTGGTCGCTTTGCAACTTCGCATCAAGAAAACATTTAATCTTATTTTTTTGATTTCGGATAATTTTCGAGTTCACGCTAATAGTACCGGAATAGTATTTTGTTTCTGGCAATTACAAGAGCTTAAAAATAAGACAATACAACCAGTACTTCAATGGTAGGGGGGACGCGCCCCCCTAATGAAAATTCAGAACCCTCCTCCCGCTAAAAGCAAGCATTCTAGACGTTCGAACGAAAAAGTGTGGCAAATAATTTGCCAATTTTCGCCCGAATATTCCACCAAACTGCGGCAAGCATCTTTTGTTTTTTGGTCTTCACTTGAATTTGGGGGAAAAATTGCACCAGAAAGCAAAATCCTATCTTTTTTTGGTCTTCACCTGATTTTGGTGAAAATTTTTTACCTAGTTTTTGCCGTATTTCGAATGCATCTGGACGCGTTGCAAAAGCGTCCCCCCATGCAATAATTTACAGTTTGAGTGCTGAATACAACGACAAAACGATGCACATCATTACACGCAAAAAAATATAGAAGCAAGTCGTAGATGCATAACGATAACCAATACGCAAACGGTATGATCGCTGCACCTTCAGCAGTCCTGCAAAACAGCTTCGATTACTTACTCTAACTTGCGAATGAGGTGAAAGTGTTTATTTACGATAAAGACGTCGAACTCAAAAAAATTGAAGATATGAGGTGATCATCAAAAAAATTTTTGCAATTTCACCAATGTGGGGTATTTTTAGTCATTATTTGATCGAGTTTTTTTCAGGTACATCTATTGGCATAAAATGCGGTTAAAAGTAAAAGTGATTGAACTGTTTACACAATAAGCCATGTTTTTCACTGAGCAAAAAAAATGGTTAATAGAATGGTAGGGGAAATTCCCAAAATTATTGAAAATGATCGGGTGTGAAAATGCAAAAGTTTACTTTGAACTATGAAATTGTTCATCGAAAAGCAACAGACTATTTGTCTATGTCATACAGCCACAGCGTAACAGTTAACAACCTACAACTAAAACGAGATTTTTCACGCTTCAAATCCAACGCGGCGCTGTGGGTTACATTGATTAGAATACAAAATGTCTTATACTGTGATTCCTGTGAAACGAAAAACAAGCGTTATCGCTTTTCATGAATCATCGCCATTAGAATTGATCACCTCCTAAACAACTTTCTTTTTACAACAAACGTGGTGGGCCGTAAGTTTTGTAACAAAATGCGCTGCCGTGTACGTTCATGACTAAGCACGAAGTCTTTGCCGCAAAACGGCGTAAATGACGAATTTCTTGAAAATCGACCAACACCAGACAGCGTGAAAGAATTCGCCGATGCCTGGGCATTTAAATTTGATTTTGACAGCTCGAATGTCTGATATTTGCCTGAAAACACAGGGTCGAGTTCAAAAAACCATTAATTGCATCAAAACGATATTTTTTTTTTTGAAAGCAAAAATTTCACCATCACAAGCTTGAGTAAATTTGAGGAAAAGTCACGAAGTTTCAAGATTTTTGGATGAAGATATCACCAAAAATTTTCGCTCTGAAATTTTCTTGTGCCGCCACTACACACTGACCCGCTGAATAGGGTTAAGCAGTAAAGAAAAGATTGGCTTAAAATTACAATTGGAAATATATTGAAAACTTAAAGTTTTTCTGACTAAACTTTTACGGTATTTTCTTTCAATTGGCTTTGAAAATTGTCTAATCTCGTTTGAACGTCTCAAAAATCGCTAATTTTTTGAAAAAAAATTATTAAAATAGTTCAAGAGGCATGGAGACTTACCCTCGCCCCCCAAAACCCCGTTTTTTCCAAAACCTTGAGCTTGCAAATATCGGATACGGCACCGAAATTTAATTTAAAAACAAAAACTTACAGTATTCTGCAATACTTTTAGACAATAATATCAGATTTGCCATGTTATAACTTAATCAAAAAGTAAATTAACGCATTTTAAACAATTTTGTGAAGTTGTTTAACCAAGCAATAAGGTTTGTGTTTGAAAATTTACTAAAAAAGTGGGGATCTATAATCATTAATCAGCGGAAGTTTGCACCGGGGCCCTAACTGACGAAGTTAAGGCCTTAAAATTGACCATTTCCACGTTTCAAGTTCAATTATTCCCATTTACGAGTTACGGCCTGGTTTCATAGCCACGATATAGCTACGGAACGTTATCAGCATTGCTACTAACGCGTAAAACGTCAAAATGGCATTCATTGTTTTTAGAAGCTACTGTTTTGAATTATCATCAATAACTTAGCGAAAGACGTCATCTCAAATACTTGCGCGCTCAAAAATAATGGGAAATTTGGCAACCATAACTTAGAAAAATTATGTACTTGGTCCTTGGCTTCGACAATTCTTGCAACTTCCTTGTTAAAATGTTGCTAAAACGTAAACTATGCTGCTTTTGTGTACGTTGTGTACTTGGTCCTTGGCTTCGATCATCTTCGCAATTTTGTGCCGACTTTTCGAGGACAGGCCCTTTTGAGGCCAAGGACAGGAATGCTCGAGGCCAAAGCCAATGACCGAAGACACAATCTTTTTAATTATGGTCGGCAAACTTTTTAAATTATATTATTCCTAAAGAAAAATAGGCTGAACTAATTTAATAGTTCACAGAGACATCACGTCTTACAATCCCACTTCATTTGACAGCACTTCAATGCTGTCTCTACGGCTAATAGGGTAATCATTTCAACCCCTAGTGATGTAGGAGTATTCCCGTGTTTCGAAGTCAACTGACTTCGTCATTAATGTGAAAAGAAGTCGAGGCAATGCAAAGAACTTTGATCTCTGAATTAAATTAACTCAACTGGTAAATTTGAATAACTAAGCTATAGGTAACTTTAGGTACTAAAAAGGCAGACCTTTTTTTTTTCTTTCCCACGTACTGCTCTGGATTTTTTAACTTATGGTTGGCAAATTTTTTATTATTTTTTAGCGCGAAAGTATTTGGATAAATACATTTTGTTAAGCTTTTAATAGTTCGAAAATAGTAGTTTTTTAAAATAATGAATGTTATTTTGAAGTTTGCAGCAACGTATTAGCAGCAATGTTGATTATGCTCAGAGCTGGACAGCGGTGTTTCGAGCTTTTAGCTCACATCAGCAGTCCTCAGCATATCTAAACCAAATTTATTTCCCAGCCACCTCTCGGTCAAACTGAACAAACCGTAATAGCTTGCACAATAGGGAATAAACGAGTCGGCCACGAAGGACGTCACGCTTTTTCAGTGTTGATTATATTCATAAGAGGGCAGAAATAACATTGTATCAAAAGCGCAGCAATCTATTCAACCACTAAACGTGCATCTGAAATGCAGTGCAACTTCTGCTATGAACTTTTGATTCAGTTGAAGTGCAACGCAATTTCGCAATTGCGGAACGACTTTTTCGCACCATGTTAAAGCGCAATTTAACTTTCGCAACTGAAATTTCACAACACAACTCAAATACCGCATTTTTTGTGATTTTAGAAAGAAAAAGAATGAATAATTTGCTAAAGAAAGCCAACATTTATCAAAATTACGATCGAACCAAAAAACAAAATGAATTTCAAGGTCTAGTACTGCGCTATTAACCGAAAAAATTTTGAAAGCGCAGCGCAGTTAAAGCGCAACAAATTCTAAAGTCTTTAGTCCGCAATGCAACTTCCACAACGTTTCAAAATAAAAAATTAAAATGCAACGCAACTTCCGCTATTGCGCTTTGCTCACTTCTGATTATATTCTGTAGCAGTACCATGGCAATGAAACAATTAAGGTCGTAACTTGTGAATGAATATAACTAAAATCTAAACGTCTAAATCGTCAATTATAAGGCCTTAACTTCATTAGTTAGGACCCCAGTGCAAACGTACACTGATTAATGATTACAGATCCTCACTTTTTTGTAGTTTTTCCAACACAAACTTTATTGTTTGGTTCAACGATTTCGTTTTACAGAAGTTTTAAAAAATATTGTCATAGTTTTCAACTGTTACATAGTGATTAGCGAATATGATATTATTATCAGAAAGTATTGTAAAATACTGTAAAGTTATGTTTTTATAATAAATTGAGGTACCGTACCCGATATTTGCAAGCTCAAGTTCTTCGAAAAAAATAACTTGGTTCTGGGAAAGAGTGCAAAGTCCCCATACCTCCGTTAAACAATTTTAGTGATTTTTTCTTTTCAGAAAATAGCAATTTTCGTCGCTTTTAAAATTTATTACTTGATTAGAATTTGAAAGCAATTTGAAAAAAGAATATATTGTAAAAGTTTAGTCAGAAAAACCAAGTTTTCCCTCATTTTTTCAATCCCATTTTTAAGCCAATCTTGTCTTAACGTTTCAGTGCACGAGATGTCTCTCTATATTCTCGCTTCTAATGTCTATTGTCTATCAATGAATGAGCGAGCACGTTTTGGCAGCCAAAATACACTCTATAAAATTTATCATAGGTATTTGACTGCAAAGAGTAACCTGAAGATCCCAACATTGCTGTTTTAGGGAGGAAGACATTAAAGACATTTGCAATTTGTCCCGGGGCCGACAATTTGTAGAAAGGTAAAAATAATAAATCATTATTTTTTCTAAAACTGTCCAAGATTTTTGCGGCAGCTCGCCTTCTCATCTTCATGACGTCGCGTGAAAAATTGATTTTAAGTGCAACGCGCATCTCTCCAAGCATTCGAACAATTAAACTTATATTTAATTTCACACTCGCTTTTTTAATAATTCTTTATGCAGCGTTTTTTCGAATACAGGTACAGTACTAAATACATGGAATTCTTAGCAGCGACTTTTAACATAAAAGTCATTTAGCAGACGTGGCTTTGCGCCCAGACCGCTTGTCAGTGATTATAAAATTGCTCTTTCGTATCTCAAAACAAAGTCCTCGCAGTATTCGCTCAAGTATTTTCAGAACAAGCCCTTCTCAAGATAAAATAATATAGCCACAAGCTTATCGGGCATATATGAATCACTGTAATTCACAAGAAGATATGTCTGATCATCTTCCGCTCTGCGTAAAATATCGATGTATCTCAACTATTAAAACATCCCAACGACCATATACTCGAAGTATTAAACAAGAAAGCATTGAATTTTTTTTAAATGATCTAAAGGATGCTTTATTTTCACCTGAGATGTTCAATTGCAACAATCTTGAAAAACTCTGTAATTTAATTGGTGATCTCACCAACCAACATTTTCCCGCAAAAATCCAAAGTCGAAGGCAATATAAAACTGCAAAATGCCCTTGGATCACCCCAGATATCCTTGCACTAATTAAATACAAAAATAAACTCTATTCAAAATATTAAAAAAAAGGGATTGCAGCATTTTCAATGAATATAAAAAGTATAGAAGTAAGCTGACGCACATCAAAAAAAAGTAAAGAAAGATTATTTTGAAAATTTATTTAGCAATGCTAATAATTCCTCAGACACCTGGAATTACATAAACTTACTACTCAGAAAAACTAAAAGGAAAACTACATTGCCACAAACTATTAAAGTCGACGGCCAAATAATTGGTTCTCCTCAAAAAATCTGCAATCAAATGAATCAACACTTTGCTACAATTGGAGAAAAACTTGCTGCTAAATCTACCAATCCTGCCCAAAATTATAATCACTTAAATTTTTTGGTAAACGTAATCCATCATCTACTGTTCTGCAAACAACAGATGTATACGAGATCGTAGAAATTATCTCCAGCTTGAACGATCACAAATCGCCTGGTTATTTAGACATTCCGATCCGTATAATCAAAGAATCTAAATATATAATAGCCGGATACCTTGCGAATTCTTTCAATGAATGTATAGAATCAGGAAACTACCCGGATATTTTGAAAATTGCACAAGTCATTCCCCTTCATAAAGGCGGATCCGTACTTGATTTAGGTAACTATAGGCCTATATCCATTTTGTCCCCAATTAACAAAGTGTTTGAAACTATTCTGCATAAACGTTTTTCCAAATTCTGGGATAAATATAATTTATTTGCTAATTGTCAATTTGGCTTTAGAAAGAAACACTCAACAAATAATGCTATTACATACTTAAATGAATCGATATTAACTGAACTTGGCCAAAATAAAACAGTTTGTGGAATTTTCTTAGATTTTGCTAAAGCCTTCGACTGCGTTAACCACCAAATATTGCTTGATAAATTAGAATACCAAGGCTTTAGAGAATATGCATGCAAACTGCTGAATTCATCCTTGTCAAATCGCTCTCAGTGTACAGTTAACAAAGAAGAACGGATCTCATCTGGCCTGCAATCTATCTCGATTGGAGTGCCGCTAGGTAGCGTGCTTGGGCCTTTTCTTTTTCTTGTTTATATAAATGATCTGACTAATTCTTGTAAATCCAAAACGATTTTATATGCTGACGATTCGGTATTGCTCTGTAGCGATGTTGGTACTGAAAAACTCAAAAGTAAATCCGAGAAATCATTTCTCCAACTTGAAAATTGGATTTGTTCGAATAGATTACCCTAAACTATTCTAAAACTAACTGTGTGTTGTTTTCTAACTTAAAAAATTCATCTAATTATGATTTTTGTATCAATACCCCAAACGGTCCTTTACCAAATAAGAATGATGTTAAATACTTGGGTGTTATAATTGATCACAGGCTGACCTGGAAGGAACACGAGCGACATGTTTTACAAAAATTATCTACCGCAAGAGGAATACTTAGTAAATTAAGACACCATGCCCCTCAATCTGTACTACTAAATGTTTATTATAGCATTGTATATCCATATTTATATTATGGTGTCACATTATGGGGCGGCGCTGCTGCAAAATATACCCACCGTATTCATATTGAACGAAACTACATTGTCAAAATCATCACTAAATTGCCTTTTGTTAAAACAAAAATTGCTCCATTATATGACCAACTAGATTTGTTACGATTAATTGACATTTACAAATTAGAAGTTTTGAAATTTATGTTTAGTTTAAAAAAAAAATTCTTCCAAAATGTTTTAACGATTACTATACTATTCCCTCGGAAATACACGAGTATCCTACCAGGTTTGCTTGTAATGACAACTGGGCAGTAAATTTTCGATGTATTAAATCCACTACACAAAGATCTATAAAATTCACTGGTAGTAAACTATGGAATGAATTGCCTTCTGAGATCAAATCTATAAATGAATCTAGTTTAAAATCTTTTTTTTTAAATCAAAGTTTTACTAAAATAACGTCCTCAACTTTCTATTGGTATTCGATGCGAAATCATTTATTGCGCCATGTTCTGTTGCATATTTTAATGATTACTTTTTATCGTATGGTTGCTTTTGTAATGTATATACACTGACATATATCGTTACATCCAATTATATTTTTTTCGCACTATTATTGAATTATTAAATAATGTATCTTACACCAAGTAAATTACTTAACTATCGATCACACTTGTATTTATTACGTCGTCCGATTGTGAGAGGCTGCAGACTCGATGACTGCGCCATTTCTTTCCGGATATGGACATTTGGTCCTTTCGCAGCCTCTCACAGGAAAGACCATAACATTATGTTTCTTTTGTAAATTTTTTTTTCTTTTTTTTCCTGCTTTAGTGTGTTCAGTGTCTTTGTATACAAAAATAAACAATGAATGAAAGAATATATACTACTACTTTATTTATTAAAATCGATTTCACCCCAGCGGGGGCATCATCAGCTAGATCTAAAAACAATCAGCGTATACTTTAAAACCAAAATCATCATAAATAGTCTAGTGCAAATTGAGCTCCACGAGCACCCCCATACTATATTTTTTTAACCTACATTTTTGGGATCTCCATTACCTCCAATCAAAGAATTTTGTTGTTCCCGACGAAAATTTTTGTCCCATGGGTTCATTTTGCTAGTTTTGTGATGACGTCATCAAAATTCTGTAAATTTATATCTTTCTGAATCACGATTACATCAGTGGCAAAATCGAGTGCAAAATGTAATGATTTGGTGAAAAAGTAGTAACTAACTAACACTCTAAACCAAAAAAATAATTTTGCGTCAAATGGATGTTGATTATTTGCTTTTATGAGGTCAGAAAAGGGCTTTTAAGGAGGAACTACCAAAAATGTTTGTTTAGTAATATTAAAGTAATTATGATATGCTTAAACGCTGTTTTCTCTCAATAAATAAAATAATTGTAATACAAAAACACAAAAATTGTTTACCGAAACTGTTTGAATCAGTATAGAATTAAATTTGAGATGACGTCATTTACTCATTGTAAGGCGTTAGTAATATTTTAGGCATTGCATCTTCGTAATTATGCACTAAAACGTTTATTTCTTGCAACTTAGAGATGTATAGAGTAGTGCTAATAAGACCAATGTATAAACATTATAGAAGTAAACTGATGACGTCATTATAAAAAGTTGATGACGTCATCAATATAGGATGATAATATAATGCTCACGGAATGAAAATGATGACGATATTTACGTGAGAGTTGAAGTGCAAACTTTTTGGTAAAGTTTGCAGCATGTAGTTTGATAAGCAGAACTATAGTTATGGAACTGCAGCAGAGAGGTTGCCTTTGCATACCAAATAAGCAATAAAATCAGCACCTTTGCCGGAGTAATAGTTATGTTAGGCTTTGTTAAGACACTTTTATTATGTATTAATCAACATTGTCTGAACAAATTTGGTTTCGTATTCCAAAATCATCAAGCATCAATCTGAACTAAACAGAAACTTTATAGGCAGCCTACAGGGAATCTCAGTTATGAATTGCGGTGTCAGTAGTACCACAGTATATCATATGATATTATATCATATGATATTTATATTATATCATATGATAAATATCATATGATATTTATACCGTAGTAGTACGAGCAAGCTATCGATATTGTAATCATTTTAATAGTCTATTATAGTTATGTACGCTGGTAATGAGTAACTAACTAACTAATCGACGATGCCAAAGAAGCAAAAATGGTTGGAGTGTAAGAGTAAGGAACAGATAGATTTTGATTTTTTTTTATCTTGCATTCTATTGATCTTCAACAGGGCAACTTCATTCCGTTCAGTAGAAATAAAGGCTCTGCCACGGAAAAACTTATTTGGTTACAAAACATTAAAGATATACGGCTCAAAGAATCACTTGATTCATTTTATCACATGGAAAATTCTTGTAGCTGCATTCCAGAACGTTTGGAAGGTATTGATTTGGAATTATATGGTTACCACAGAAGTTTTTACCAAACTTTTACCAAAAACTTAGATCGATTAAAATATAATCTGGAGGTTGATGAAGCAGCTTCAACATCGCGATCACCTTGTAAGCTTCCTAAATTGACCACGCAAATGTTTCCACCACAATGCACATTTTGCGATAAATTGTTAGTGAAAGCTTCTGGCAAAACGGAACGATGCAACAGGTTTCCAGTGTACAAAAACTTAAGTGGAGGTTTTAAGGAACCTACGTGGAAGCAAATTGAGCCTCGAGCACTGGAACTAGGATTATACCGTTTGCAATGCAAAGTAGCTGGTGAGGATCTTAGCGCAAAACAGGCAAACTTTCATCCATCATGCAGAAAGTCATTTAACTTACAATATGTAAATCATATGCAAAAGCAGCAAAGTGTTGGAACAGATGCAAACCAAGATGATAAAACTGCAGCCCATCAAAGTGCTTTCTCTGTCGTTCTTGAATTTGTTCCGGAACGAGTGATTGGTCATCACGAAATTGCGCAACTGTCACTATTGCGGGAACTGTATGTAAAAGAACTACATGGATTGAACTTTCCTAACCTAGATTACAGAAACCGAAGCTTAAATTCTAACTACAAAAACAGGAAATACTCGACCATATTGCTTTTGCCGTGGTCCTAGAAGAAACGGGCTGTATTGCCCATACCATCGTCTACAGCACCAACCTATCGGTTGCAGATGCAGTTGTTTGTGCATACTAACTGGAAATTAAAAACAAGCTGGAAAATTACTACGCTCTGTCATTTAGAAACAACATCAAGGAACAATCTCAAATCCGTTCCCGTGGCCTCCCACTCCTGACGACATTGAAATGAGCATCTTGCTTGACTTTCTTCCATCAGTGCTTGTACCTTTTTTGAACTTGCTCATTGAAGGTAATGCTGATGAAAGCAACAGAAAAAATACACAACGTGATGTTCTCTCAATAGCCCAGGTACTGCAGTAAGTTTCAAGTTTTTCAAGTTTCAAGTTTATTAAATAGCACTGCACAAGTCCAAAAAAAAACAACTTTGCCAGTAAAATTAAACTAAACAAATATCAACAAAATAATATGGACAAGAGCAGCGACAGAGAAGCTACGTAGGGACCGTGAGGTCTTCGAGACAGTAGCCATCTCTGTGTACTCATGACTGTTTTTTTTTTTATTACGTACCGTAGAGCCACATGAACAGTAGGAGAATTTAATTGTAGATAATATAAAACACTGTAGTGCTATTGAATTAACAGAAATATGTGTTTTTTTTATACTCTAATTTGCTTCACTGTTGCAGGATATCTGCCGGGCTGTATCTAATGGACAATGGAAACTTCCGAAACATGTACTTCTTTGCATAACTATCCGTCATCTGTACCGCAATCAGCAGTTGATCAATGTTCTCAACAGAATGGAACACTGTGAGACGTATAAATTTGGTTTGCAGTCCGAAAATGCGATAGCAAAAGCACTAGCAGATGCTTCTACGTCGCTTACTCCCCAAATCGTTACCAGTGAAGAAACTGATGTCTTTCATTGTGAATGGGATAATTTTAATAAAATCACAACAAACGTACATGTGAACAATATGATAAAGAAGTGAAAATTGGATATGACGTAGAACAAAGACGACAAAGTAGAACTCTGCTCATTTATCAACGCTCTTAGATAAGCACCTCAAAACGAACAGACAAGACACGACAAATTTATTTCATTGCTCAGTAATAGCATGGAGAAGAAAATATAATCAGCATTTGTTTCAAAAGGCGACAGGGAAGTTGCGAAAGACCTTACGGTCGTCGAGTCAAGCAACCACCCTTTTTTCATAGAGGCAATTTATGCCAGTATCATTTATGGTGATGCCAGTACCATGTATGGTATGCCAGTATCATGTTGGTTATGCCAGTATCATGTATGGTGATGCCAGTATCATGTATGGTGATGCCAGTATCATGTATGGTGGAGGAGTTCTTACCAAGAGTTCGTATTTACAAACAGGTGGACCTAGATTTGTTGAAAATGCGGTATTTAAACCACCTGAAAGTAACATTGAAGAGTATCTAAAGTGTCTTCAAGAGTATCGAGTGTGGATGCTGACCGCGTAATTGGAAGCAGTGAAACAACACAAATTAGTTCAGTGTTTGCAGGGATTATCTCGTGCACTGACGTGAACCCCAAACGTAAGTCAACCATTGACCATTTTACTCCCATCACAAATCTTTTTGCAGAGTACTCGAATCTGGAAGAAGAATTCATACCCTATGAAGTCGGACAAGATTATGTCCTTAACACCGACACGTAAGCCAAGTGACTTGTTCTGGCAAATGATAAAAATAAAGAACAGTTGTGGCAATTGCTTCATAGGATATGGGGAAGCAAAGAAGCAGCCTCTCGGTTCGAAAAATGCGGAGCAGCTATGCTAGTAGTTGAAGAAAAAGTGTACAAGCTGGAATCACGTCCTAGAAATGTGACAATTGCATAAATCAGTATTATGTATACACAGTAATATGATGTAGAAAGTGAAGTCGATGTGATGCACAGTACAGTATAAAATAAAACATATAAGCAGTTAACGGACATATAACTGATTTCTCAAAATTTCAGCAATACTAAATGTTTTCAGCAGTTTTAGCTCAATGCTTTTTGTTGAGAATAGTTTCAAGATCCAAATAAGGTATTTCGCTTAGCAGTTTACAACATTTATAAAATTTAGTGCGTTGTTCTAGCCGTTTTATACGAGTGTAATTTTTACTAAAATTATTTAGTAGAAACAGTTTTTACGACAAACGAGAAAGTTAAAGATTTTAGATTTTTTTCTTCATTGGAGATTAGAAACATATTATAGAAAAATTTATTAAGAATTAAGATAGTATGGCACAGACTCTGCCAAAGTGTAGTGAGATGAACGACAGCGTAGTTACAGAATAGTATGTTTCAGGTTACAGCTAATGAGATTCATGAACTTGTATCAAACCAGGAAGAAACAGATATCAGAACTGTGCTATATCTAAAATATGCCGCCGAACTTGGATACAAATCAGCATTAGTTGGAACGCCAGACACAGACATCTTCTTTATTCTGCTGCAACATGCTCAATCTATCGCTCTTACCGTATTCCTTGATATAGGGGGCTGCCGAAAGTTTGGGAGTCAACTATTGTAATATGCTGCTTGGTTTGAATGCATTTACCGGTGAAGATGCCACGAGTGCGTTTAAGGGAAAGGGTAACATCGGACAGCTGAAGAAACTACCAAGTATTCCAAAGTACCACGCTGCATTCCAGAGTGTTTCTTTTATTGTGTGTGAACTTATAGAGTAAGCATATTGCAAACGCAATTCTCTATATTTTTGCAGGCAATTGGGCGATGATTACTCGGTAAAACCAGAAGTGATTAATAACCTTGAACAATTTACTTGTGCAATGTACGGCCACGCAAAAGAAACATCTGTGAACCCGGTGCGAAAGATAATGCTAAAGCAGATGATTGGAGGTGATGAGACATTGCATTTAAAATCCAGAGTTGATTTTTCACGTCTTCCTCCTTGCAAAACAGTTTCATCCTGCATATCTACCGTGTTAATCATCGCATTGCCCATTATAAAAGAGCTAGCAATGCCATTTTTGAAATCCCTAAACCGTTTGATTTGTGTCAAGGTTGGGAAAAAACTGAAGACAATAACTTAAAGTCAATCTGGTCATGTGGACCAATTCTTCCCTCTGCTCTTATTGATATGATAGAGAAAACTATTAAAGAGGTGGAGGAGGATGAACATCTGGAAGAGAGGGAAATTGACTATGACAATTATTATGGTGATGACAAGTAATTAAGCAATGCATCATAACTTAGCAAGGCTACCAAAATCTTTCCGAGAGTCCAGTCATAAAAAACATAACGCATGCCCAATAGCCAAGCCAAAGTATGAATTCAACGTTACACTCACGGTTTAAGTTATTTTAAAAATATTTTTAATCTATTGATGACGTCATGTATGACGTCATTATATATAAGTACACAAATGATTTTGATTCACTTTTGACTTCGAGAAATATTGCAAAAAATAACGCTTCATAGCGCAACAATTTGAGATTGAGCAAATATAACTCTAAATACACATGCTAACACCTTGCAATGAGTAAATGACGTCATCTCAAATTTAATTCTATACTGATTCAAACAGTTTCGGTAAACAATTTTTGTGTTTTTGTATTACAATTATTTTATTTATTGAGAGAAAACAGCGTTTAAGCATATCATAATTACTTTAATATTATTAAACAAACATTTTTGTGGTAGTTCCTCCTTAAAAGCCCTTTTCTGACCTCATAAAAGCAAATAACCAACATCCATTTGACGCAAAATTATTTTTTTGGTTTAGAGTGTTAGTTAGTTACTACTTTTTCACCAAATCATTACATTTTGCACTCGATTTTGCCACTGATGTAATCGTGATTCAGAAAGATATAAATTTACAGAATTTTGATGACGTCATCACAAAACTAGCAAAATGAACCCATGGGACAAAAATTTTCGTCGGGAACAACAAAATTCTTTGATTGGAGGTAATGGAGATCCCAAAAACGTAGGTTAAAAAAATATAGTCTGGGGGTGCTCGTGGAGCTCAATTTGCACCGGACTAAAAATCTAAACAGACTATTACATCAATCAAATTGAAAAGAACATAAAATGGACTCCAATAACAGCGAAATTTTAAAAAATATAATACTGTATATAGCATAGGTGGGCAAGTTAATGCAAAACGTTAGCTTCGTTAACCACTAGTCCGTTAACGAACTTCACACCTCCGTTAACGTTAATCCGTTATTTTCATTCAGCTTTAATTAACGGAACTTAATAAAGTCCGTTAATACGTTAACGTTTTGCGTGTAATTTATATTTCCTTTTATTCACCCGCTGCTAGAACACGTATTGACGCTGTTGAGCTCATTGTAAGGAAATATTTATTGCTATGGTGGTCTTTTTGTGTTTTGGAAGTTACATTTTACAGTCTAATCTAATTTCAAGATAAAAATAAGTTCAAATGCACAACGAAGCTGCGATCGGAAAATCTTTGAAAATTGTGAACAGCGATAATTAACAGACCTATGAAGCTGCAGCTTATTATTTGCCTCAAAAAAGAGCTCCTTTCTTCGCTTTCTTCTATAAAACTCGTGCTAATACGAACAGGTGTTACCAGTGCAAACTAGTCTGTACCGGTCCGATAAATGAATGGTGCAAGATATTAACGATAAAAACCTTAACGGAAGTTAACAGAACTTTACGGAAGTTACTTTAGTCCGTTAACAGAACTTAACGGAAGTTAATTTAATCCGTTAACATGAAAAAACTTTTTAACGGATTAACGAGTTAATGAAAAAGTTAGCTTCGTTATTAACGGATTAACGATTAACGGACTTGTGCCCATCTATGGTATATAGTAAAACCTCTTTTGCAGAGCAAATATATTGAAAACCTTGTTTTATCCCCATCACCGCAACATCAGAAAAAATTATCCAAAAAAGTATTTTAAAATAACAAACCCCTACAAAAAAATTTTTTTTTTCAATTATAAATGCGTTGCTAAGCAACCAAAAAAGTAAACATATCTCCAAACCTTACAATGTAGAAAACCTGAATTTGTTCTCAAGATATGTTTTGCTAGTTTTATCAGAAACAAAAAAAAAAAAGATAGTACACTGTTTTTTTGCCACCACCTCATTCTCGATTAGAGACTTCTCACAATGCCATTTAACATTAAGTTCATTATGACGTGGCTATCACATTATATTATTTTTTTAAATAATGAAAAAATGGAACGAATTGACAGGTTAGAAGTTTAGATTATTTTTTTGTCTGGTAATTTTCCTTTTCATCCAATCAAGAAATAATGCTGTTCTCGAGCCGAAGACAGGACATTTTCGAAGACTTTGGGCTCCGAGGCCGAGGACTTGAGCTTCGAGGCCAAGACCAAGGATTTCAAATTGAGTCCTCGAGGCCAAGGACGTCCTTGAAGACTTCACCTCTGGTAGATAGCCCATTTACGTAGTCTGGGTCTCTACTGAGACGAAATTGATTGACATATTAAAGACATTTTGTAATTATATTGCACCAAAACTACAGTACCGTACAATAATTTTTATTGCATATATCGTGTGTTTGATTTTTGACTCACTCTGTAGAATTTAGCAACAGAAACGTTAGTTATCGTAGGGCGCATTTTTGGCAAATTTATAATTCTGATTGCTTCTTTCATGATTTACTTTTAATAGAGTAAACATCTATGTCAGTATGGGGTGAAGGGCAGACACCAAACAACAAACGTGAAACTAAAACTATTTTGAACCTTGAACTGCTTTTCGCCAGACTGGTCGTAATACATACGCTCACGAGGAAAAAAGGCATTGCTGCAGTCGCTGTAGTTTAACCTCTGACGCAAAAGTTGCCAGCCGAAAAGGAGCAAAAGACAACTAACTTAATTGAACTTAACAATTGCTGGTAGAAAAGTCAACTGTTCTGACGAATTTGGGGTTCAAATTTAAAATTATAGTACTTTTTTGAATCAAAATAGTACTCATGTGCGTTACGTAACTCTAAAGGTAATCAAGTAAAAGTAGCCACAAAAACTACTTAAAAAGTACTCGTTACTGGAAAAAACTACTTAAGTTATCTACTCAAAACGATTAAACATTAAAAGCATGCAAAACGATTAAACATTAAAACTCTGGCCTGCAAAAACGTCAAAAAAAAAATCAAAATTGACCTTTGTTCATTTTTTTATGTAAACTAGACTCATAAAAAGATTTTGAACATTGGATTAATTTTGGACTTCCGTAATTGTTCTTGAAATAACTTTCATCATCTGATTTGGTTCACTAGGCGTTATTTCGTTTCGTATTAAGTCTAAGAAATATTTTCCCAGCTTACCTCTAAAAATTAAACGCAAAGTTTTGCAAGTCAGTTACAAACCTACACTACAACAACAGCATGCCTAAACAAATCAGCGGTTGTTTCACCAACCACTACCCAAGAATCGTTTTTAGGGTCATAACATTCGATTGCAGTGATATAATTTCCTTTTTCATCTTTTCCTCCAATCACATAAATCTTTTCACCTATCACACAAGCCACGTGTCCCCATCTTGCTGTGTTCATATCACTGACGTATAACCATTTGTTTTGCGTTGTCGCAAACTTTTCAACACTTTTTTTAGCGTCTTTATTGCTAAAGGGTTTTGAGGTTCCACCAATGGCATATATCGCACCTGCTAACGATACGCCAGCAAGGCTATGTCGAGGAACATTTAGTGGCTGCGCAATCTCCCATTTTCCTTCCAAATCGCTTAACCTCTCCATCGATTGCAAGGTTCTGCCATTGCTGCAATTACAACCACCAAACGCAAATACACAGTCATCACAAACAACCAATGCATGGTCTTGTCTTCCAGTATTCATTTTTGGATAAAGCATTTTCCACACATCGGCAGCGATATCGTACAATATCACAGTTGAACTTGACTCAAGCCAAATTGCACCACCGGTAACCAAAATATTTCCTTTGAAATTTGCAGCAGCGTGTCCATATCTATCCTCAGGCATTGGAGCTGCTTCAACCCACTTCTTGCTATTGTCGATCAAGTTCATTTTATAAACTTTGCTGGTTCTACTTCTTATATTATTGCTAACGAGTCCTCCCATACAATAAACAAAATCATTCGCTTTCACTGCGCAGTGCCGCCGCAGTGTTGTTGGCAAATTTGGGAATTCCATGTGTGGTTTATTGGAAATGTTGTGCACTTCAATCACACAAGATTTGTCGATTCCTCCTAAACTGAGTATCGAAGAACCAGTTTGAATGGAACTCTGCTGTTTGAAACCTGTTTGCTTGATCTTTGTGGTTAGTGACATAACAACCAAAAGTAAGCATGTGTTATTTTGCATGACAATTGGATTTTTGATGGCAACATCTTCGATAAACTCCGCGGAAAGTTGTGAAAGGTCCACCAAATCAAACATCATTGGGAATTCTTCTTTGCGATCTTCTTCACTGTGTTCAATCCAACTGATGATGGCTGAAAACATCGATTCTTGATTCACTTTGCTTTTGTTCAACTTGCCAAGCAAAGTTATCAAATCATTGGTTGTCAAATGCTTGAACTTTTCTTGTTCGAAAACCGCATCGAAATTATCACTGATGAACAAATAAATGTGATCTGGTGATAACAAGGACATATATAAACTGTAGGCAGTTAGAGCATCCAAGCAATTTGCGATTGATAAACTCATCTTGAAGTATGCAATGCAGAAATCCTTCACATCTTGCAACTGCACATAATCTGCTGCAGCTAATACTTGCAAAACGTTTTCATCGTCGATCACAATTGTTTCACCATACATGTAATCAATCAGTATTTTCATGTATTTTCCGTCAAATCCTTGTAGTTCAACTGTATCTTGATACCGTTCCTGCATTTCGGTTCGAAACATGGTTTGAAAATAAGTCGAATAACATGACAAAACCATTTTGTTGCAAGGAAAACGTTCGTTTCCAACTTGAATGTTGATGTCGTTGAACAGACCAGATTTCCTGTTTTCATTTGCGTATTCGAGCAAATTCTTGGCTTTGTCATTGAGACCCAATTGAGCCATTACTCCAAATAATAATTGAAACAATACAGCAACAAACTAGTCGTTATTCATACAAAAACAATCATGAAAACAAAATTAAAAATATCATTGCCAATGATTCTACTTTACACAGGCATTAGTAAAAAATAAATCAAAAAAGGTTAAATATTGCGACTCATCTCACAGAATAATTTTGGTCTACTTGTTCAACTTTTTTTTTTAATTTCGCTAAGGCTGGAATCGCACGATCAAGTTTTTTGCTCAATTTTCTTGTATCAATCGTGTGAAAGGTCGCCCAAGTTTATGACTCACTATTGCGCGCTCTTGTCCGCAATTTTATAGCACAGCCGTGTGAGAATAAAAATCAGTGCCTAGAAAATCTTGCTGAGTCCTTGCAGGGAAATAGAACAGAGCTCTATTTTGCCAGCAAGTTTTATAAAAGCTACCGTTCTCAATGAAGAAAACTAAGCTTTCAGCCGTGACTTGGAAAATATTGAGCAGCAGAATACAAAAAATACCGCCAAAATCAACGCAAAAAATGAATGTGTCACAACCATCAAGCAAAATGTTGTAAGAAATTTTACCACTTTTGATTTAATCGACAATGACGTATAATAACATCGTGCCTGCTGTTTTCTCATATTTCTTCAAAGATTTAAATGTGTTGCCTGCTGTTTTGTTTACGATCGCATATTGATTTTCCAATTTTTTCTGCTTAAACTTGTTCTTGGTCTTTTCCAAATTCTTTCTGAAAAGTTACCAACGAGAACTGCAACAGTGCAGCATAGTTATCAACATGCCGTCGTTGTCAACTCATGAAATTGAACTTTTAATAAGGGAAATCGAAGAAAGGCAGTGTTTGTGAAAGAGCAAAAAAACATCACATGCTTGGAAGGAAGTTTCGGAAGTTTTAGATCGAGATCAAATAGAGATAAGCTTTTGTTTACTATTTAGTAATAATTAAACGTCAATAAGTATTTAATGCGTGATCTGGTTTTAATCAAAATGTTGAAAATTTCCTTCTGATCGGAAAAGAGTTTCCGGCCCAGCTTTCGCTAGTGCCAAATTTGTGGTGATTTTAGTATTTTTTTGGTTAAAATTTCACATGTCCGCAGGCAAAAGCATTTTTAAGCAAGTAATATAAATTTCAGTAGATAATTTTCAGCTATTTCTGGTTTCGTAAAAAAACAAGCAAAAACGCTCTTAGTCTTGTTTGAAAATAATAAAGTTTCAACTTATCCTGACATCCAATTATTGAGCCCTCTGAAACCGCATGTACCTGAAAGAACAAATCTGATTTAATATTACTTGATCAATCATGCAATGTTATGCTAATTGATTGGTGATAGATTACATAGCATAAAAAAACCTACGCTATACGCAAAAGAATTCCACGCAAGCAATGGTATTTTGACATTTTCCATTCATCTATTTCGTTTCATTGCAGGTCGAAAAAAAAAATTCACGCAATTTTCAACAGAACTCAAATAGCTATTTATATTACTAAAGCTGCATCTTTTCGCTTTTGTGAAAAAAGGTGCTTGTATCATTTTGGCAAACGAGAAATAACAATGAATCGACAATGCGCATAATATCGCCGCTGCAAATTTCAAAGAAATTCCTCAAATACTGTGTAAATGTTTTTACAGCAAAAAAAATACGTGTGACAGCTTCTGCAATTTGTTTGCTGAAAAACCCAGACGTTTCTGTCTGGCAAAAAGCTGAGCAAGAAAATTGTGAATAAAAAACTTGATGGTGTGATTCCGGCTTAAGTCAAGAAACAAACATCTGCATTACTTTTAACAAACTTACGTAATTCACACACAAAGCTGGATTATAGCGATACCAACAGGTGATTATTTGAGTTAGGAACCACGCGCAAAAACCAATAGCAAGGCCAATATATTCACTACACTATTTCAGCATGTAAGCTTAATCCAATTTGCACCCAGATACAAATAGATAGAAAAATCATTGAACCAGTAAATTCTGGGATGGCAATCATTATAGCAAAGTCACTACAAATTTTTACATGAAGTAACACCGCAATAAAAATCCCAACGGCAGTCAATAAACGTTTGGGAAGCTGCCATGCTGGTATCGATGATGAGCTTAAGTTAGTTCGAAACGTTTAAAATGAAAATTAATTTTATGGTTGTTTTGTATTTAACTAAAATTAGCAAATTTTCCGTTTTCAATGTGCATGCAGCGAGTTTAATGCTGTGAGCATCATGATACAGTACCGTTATGATACAGCAGTTCATATTGCATGATCAAATCCTGTAACAAAATTCAAATTCACACATTGCTGCAAAATTAGTACCTGGAAAACTTATTTAATGATATGAAAAACATAAAATTTGAAAAGATTTTGAAAGCAAGATTAAAACTATCCTTACCGCATGCTAATAAAATGACGTAAACAAAACTACAATAGTAGCAACTAGCAACGATTTAAAGTGAATTTTTGAAGTAATGAGCAACTCAGAAATTATTTGCATCAGTCATTCTATGCGACTTGCAATTAAATTGCTCAGCTGATGGAAGCTAAATGTTACATGAAATTGCAATCCAAAAAGTTCATGTAACAGAAATGAACAAATAGAGAGCTCGAATTAGGTTTAATGTCAAGTTTCAAAGATACGCAATGACCCGTTGACATACTGATACCGCAAATGCTTTTTCAACAAACTCAGTATATTTCAAGTTATGTTCAGTAATTTGAACAACTTTTAGCCTGTTTTTGTTTTTTTAACTGTAGACACAGGTATGGAGCGCTCGTAAATGCGTTCAATTATGTACAACTTGCATAGAAGTTTCAGCTCTCTTATACTCGTAGTTCCTACTTTAAGACAAACCGGGATAGGTTTTTTTCATGCTGTGCAGAGGTGGCCAAGGCCACAAGGTAAAGCCACAAGGCTAGAGGCCAAGGACACAAAAAAATCCGAGGCTAAGGCCAAGGACAGCCCTTCCGAGGACAGACCCTCTCAAGACCAAGGACAGAAATGCTCGAGGCCAAGGACCAAGAACAAAAGCGCAAGTGCTCTCCAAAAAAAAGGTCTTCAAAGTTTTTTTCAGGCGATCTCAAAAAAAAAGTCCAAAAAAATTTTTCAAGCGATCTATAGAAAAACACGTCTTCTAAAAAATTTTTCAGGCGCTCCACAAACTTTTAATACTTCCAAAAACACAGCTGTCCTCGAGCCGAGGACAGGCCTATTTTCGAGGACTTGAGGCTTCTAGGACAAGGCCAAGAACTTGACATTTGAGGCCAAGAACTTCAAGATGTGTCCTTGAGGACGTCCTCGAGGCCAAGGACGTCCTCGAGGAACCCACCTCTGCTGCTGTGCTAAAAAAGACCTCAAAATATAAAAAAAAAACAATGCTACGGCGTACACAGTTCACACAGTTGCAAATTTCATTAGAGAACAAGTGGCGTTGGCATTATTTTATACAGTTTGCCTTCACCGTAAGCATGCATCTCTCTTGTTTTTACAAGGTGAGCTAAGACTGAACAAGAAGTTAGATCTATTTTATTTAAAGTTGTTTTGGTTGTGCTAAGTTCATAATCTGAACATAAAAATAACACTTGAAACGATATCTGGATCAAATTATTGTATGCTGCGGAGTGAATTTGGATAGAAAGCAAAACTTTCAATTGAATAGAAAGCAACCTAGTTATTATGAATATTTCTTTTTTTACGCTGTTAATGACATCATTTTTCAGAATTCCTTTTTCACGCTGTTAGTGACATAATCTTTTAATACTCCTTTTTTCACGCTGTTAGTGACATAATTTTCAATATTATATAATGTTTTTGCTCCATCATTTTAATGTTTTTTTGGTATAATACTACAAGTATTGTAATGTTCGTATGTTTTTATATTACCTATCTTCTGCAGTTATTGTTTTCTCATTTACCTTTTTGCAACTGCAAAGGCAGCACTGCCGAAAATTGTTCTTAAGAAGCTTCCCGGTTTGGGAAGCGAAACGTCAAACCAATAAATAAACTCATCGGTAGTACGAAGTGGTTATGAATAACTATCCCGATGAACGCAATGCGTCCGTTATTTTCATTGAAAACACTAAACTGTAATGACATTGGCTAGAAAATATTCAAAATATAATGTGTCCAGCAGTTTGTAGAAATACTGCTACTTCAAAACAAGCCATGGCTAATTAGACATAAAAAAATAAAAGCTAGGCCTATGTCTTTTTTGCCCAGTGTAGAGTGTGGTAAATTTAAGTTGAAAAAAGCTTTTCAGAGCGGCAAGATTTTAGCATGTTCTAAAAAATCTGAAATCTGCACTACTTCTACTCAAGCTGATTAAAATGATGCTAAAATGCCAGGTAGCGAAAGCCTCTTCCACATGCATGCTTTATTAGAATCTGATTACGCGATTTTAACGTATATTTTTTACTCTTTTGCTTTGTGCCGTGGCCCAAAGTGGGGGGCATGGCACAATACTCCCACCCTAAATACGTCCCTGGATGCGCATGTCTTAATGGTCACAACATATTAGTCACAGCTTGAAACCACTCAACAAGTGTTTTCGAAAGATGTGGTTTGTTAATACTGTTTTTTTATAAAAAGTTTTATTTATGATAAAATATATACCGGTAAGTATGTTTTGGTTGGTGCTTAGATGTCTTTTAGTTGCCAGAAAGTAAAATTTGACCGGTTTTTCAACCGGCTTGACCGGCCGGTCGAAGAATCTCGACCCGACTGGCAACCCGACCCGACCGGTTTCCATCTCTGATGTATGCACTTATACGAGGACTAAAGGCAAAATCAATGGGGTATCTCAAGTTCGGCCAATCGCATAAGACTAGATTAGCGTTGACTCCATCTCTTTTGACCGATCCGTTGTAGAGATGATCTGCTTCAAACACGACGTCGGTGGCTCTACTGTAATGTTTTAAATTTTAATGATTTTTATTGGCAACCCTGTTGTTGATAAGCATTAGCGTCTAAGCGACGCCTTTCCAGTTCTAATCTAAAACAACGATTAGGCTACTGCATTGGGTCGTTTCGCTGCGCTCTAATCAGTTTGATCTTGTCAGCACAACAGATCCGGGCTGGTAAAAAGAGTAGCCTGTTCGGTAGCCTAGCGATTTCAGTAAAAATCAAGCTGGCAGATACATTTCAGTAAAAATCCTAGCCTAGTCTAGCAATAACGTTTTTATTACTAGGCTACACAGTACAAATTCATACCTCATAACAAGACTATCAATACTTGAGTAGGCCTATTGTATTTGCTGACGGTATTTTGTGACCCTAGAGTAAGCTTTTCCATCTAAGTTGAAAACAATGGCCAACTAGCCTACTCTAATAACTCTACTAGCCTTACTTTCGCTTGTTTGTAGACGTTTGTTACCTACGCTGTCGTACAGTCTACTCATTTTTCCAGCTCGGATCTGTTCTGCTGACAAGATCAAACTGATAAGTGCGCAGCAAAACGACCCAATGCAGTAGCCTAACGGTTGCTTTAGGATAGAACAGGGAAGGCGTCGATAAGACGCTAATGCTTATCAACGACAAGGTTGCCATTTGCCAGTAAAAATTATTAAAATTTAAAACATTACAGTAGAGTCACCGACGTCGTGTTTGAAGCAGAATATCTCTGCAACGGATCGGTCAAAAGGGATAGAGTCAACGCTAATCTATTCTAATGCAATTAGCCTAACTTTAGATACCCCCATTGATTTTGCCTTTAGTCCTCGTTTAATTAACCTTAATATGGTATTAATGCATTACTAGAGTATCTTGGTTCTATGACGATAAATTTTAGCATTTGGAACTAATTTTAAACACGAATTGATTTAGATGTGCCGTTGCGGTAAGCATGAAAACACTACAGCAACTACAATGTATGTACAACAGAAATCAATAAATTCATTCATGCGTACGAAACAAAAACTCTTTTAAACCAACGCATCGCTACACAACATAATTAACACATATTACGGAATCCATTTATTTATGTAACTTATTATTTACTTGTATCATCCCAATCAAAGCTGAAATGGATCATTTTTGCGAGACATTAACAAAATTTCAAAACTCAAAGTAAAAGGCCAAATCGTTAGTAATCAAAAATCAGAACAGGAAATAAAAAAAACAAAAAAACAAAATAACAGCCCTGTTAAGCTTTGGTACGAACTTCAAGTTGTAGAAAAAAAAAATTTTTATCAGCGTACTTGCCCAGAGGCAAGATGTTCAACAACTTTACACAGCAACAACAGCATGTCCAAATAAGTTGCCACTATTTTCACCAACAATTTTCCATGAGTTATTTGCAGGCTTGTAGCATTCGATTGTTGTGACAAAATTTCCTTTTTTGTCCTTTCCTCCAATTACGTAAATTTCACCTCCCATCACACAAGCTCCATGTCCCCATCTTGGCGTGTTCATATCACTGACGTATGACCATTTATTTTGCTCAGGGACAAATATTTCCACACTTTTTTCAACTCCAATTGAGTTCGCTCCCACTGAATTTCCACCAATGGCGTATATCACTCCATTCAAGCAAACAGCAGCAAGACGATTTCTTGGAATATTCATGGGCTGAGCTAGTTCCCACTTTCCGTCAACATTTCTTAACTTTTCCATAGATTTTAAGCTATAATTGCTCCAACCACCAATTGCAAATAGACTGTTGTTGCAGACGACCAGAGCATGACCGCTATTGTCATTGTTCAATGACTGAAGAGTTCTCCAGTTGTTAGCATCGATTTCGTACACTTCAGTTGAATTAATATTGCCAGACATGTCGCAACCGCCACACACCAAAACATTTTCATTAAAAACAGAAGCTGCGTGAAAACGTCTAGATTCATTTATCGAAGCTACTTCTGTCCATTTCATGACACGATCTGTGAAACAAAGACGGTAGACGTTTGCACTATACGGGTTGCCAGGATTTTGGCCTCCAATGCAATACAAAACATTATCTACTTTAGCTGCACAATGCCAAGATATTGCTTTCGGCAAATCAGGATATTTTGCTTTAGGTTTTCCAGAAATATTAAAAATTTCTACCACAGATTTCTCGTTTTCTCCCCCCAAACAAAGTATTGTAGAACATTCCATGATACTGGCAGGTTTGCAGTCAAGGTAAATAGATTTGTAAGTAAACGACATAATTATTGATTTAAGGCACCTATTATTTTGTGATACTAAAGGATTGTTCATTAAAACAATTTGAATAAATTCCAGAGATAATTTGGAAAGTTCCAATAAATCAAACAGCGATGGAAATTTGTCTTTGCGAGTTTCTTCACTGTGTTTGACCCAACTGATGATAGCTGAAAACATCAATTCTTGATTCACTTCGTTTTTGTTTAACTTGTCAAGCAAGGTTGTCAAATCGTTGATTGCTAAATTCTTGAACTTTTCTTGTTTGAAAACTGCATCGAAATGTTCACTGATAAACAAATAAATGTGATCACGTGATAACTTGGGCATGTATAAATTGTATGCAGTCAGAGCATCCAAGCAATTTGCGATTGACAAGCTTGTCGTAAAATATTCAATGCAGAAATCCTTCACATCTTGCAACTGCACATAATCTGCTGCAGCTAATACTTGAACAACATTTTCATCGTCGATCTCAATTGTTTCACCATACATGTAATCAATCAGCATTTTGATGTATTCTCCATCAAATCCTTGTAGTTCAATTGTATCTTGATATCGTTCCTGCATTTCGGTTCGAAACATGGTTTGAAAATATGTCGAAAAACACGACAAAACCATTTTGTTGCAAGGAAAACGTTCGTTTCCAACTTCAATGCTGATGTCGTTGAACAAACCAGATTTCCTGTTTTTATTTGCGTATTCGAGCAAGTTCTTGGCTTTGTCGTTGAGACTTAGTGCAGCCATTACTGCAAATGTTAATATCCTGATGAAATAACTATACTTCAATCTCTAATATCTACAAGACAAGTTTGAATCAGTTCAAAAAAGAAAACTCAAAATTTCTATAGCAGAAACTATAATCATGCTTTTTTCTTAATGCTAAGAAACCGTTCGAAATGCATTATAGTAAACAGCTTTGCATTATGGCGCTCTAATTAGTGTTTTTTAGTTGTATTTGTCACGCTCGATTGCACTATGAATTCAAGCCAAAAATTGCCTATATACAAGGGTGAGTCACGGGAAACGGATATTTTTAAGGAAGACAAAACTCTGCGAATATTTAAACAAAAATTCAATAGTGTACACAAAACATTCACTAAACTATGCCATTATGGAATACTTGTGAGTGAAAAACTTTGTCTGACAAATGATGGCCATTTTCATGAGCAAAAGTTTGAAGTCGGTTTCTACAGTTAGCTTCCACTTTCACTAAAGTTTCTTCGCCTAATTCTTGGATATTTTTCACGCAGTCTTCAATTTTCCAAGTGTACGGGGTTTCGCAGCATAAACGCGTGGTTTCAGAAATCTTCACACCATCACCCCTTCCCCCACACACGCGTGATTCACCATTTTTCACGTAGGTGTCATAAGCAAATATACAGTGCTTAAGACTCCACGGTAGCATGAGGGAAAGCAACTTAAAACTAAAAGCAAAATTAACAAGAAAAGCAATTTAAAATTAATGACTAAAGTACAAAAATTAACGTAAAAAGTAAATAAATGGCGACCAACTAAATGGCATCTTAAGCTGGTTTAAAGACTACTTTCATCATCCCCTAACCACTTACTCTAAAAAAGCAAGGGGCATTCTAAAAACATCCATTTTCCGTGACTCACCCTGTATTTGTAACAAATGAATTCTAAAAGTAGCCTACATGACAGAACATGAAAAAAAAATTGAAAAACTATCATTTGGCATTAGCTTTACCACAATAACAAAAATACTAAATCAGAGGCCATATTACGCAAATTTTTCGTAAGAGTTGCGATTTTGTAAATTTTGTTTATTTTAAAGAGCTTTAAAACCCGGATTTCTTGCGATGTGGTACACAATATCCCCCAGTTTAAACAAGCTACGGTTATCTATATGAAAACAATTTCAAATACTGTCTAATCCAGACTTACACGAGATATACTATTTCTAGGCTTAGAGCATAAAATCTTCGTGTAGCTTCCATGCGTTAAACGAAGATTCGAGTTGTAAAGCGCACAACGTTATATCGCAAGTAGTATCTAACCATGGATATTAAATTTCGTTGTTTTAGCGATAAAAATAACCGAATCCAAACCTCAAACAATTGGCCAACAGGATGTAGGTATTTTAAAACTTCCAGGTGCGTTTGAAATTTTTGAAATAAAGAATTCAGTTGATTTTTAAGCACAAAAACAAATTAAATCCAGTTTTAAAGTTCAAATAAACATTGTTGGTTATCATAAACACTTCAAAAAAAAAGACGAAGGGTCAAATGCAATAACATGGATTAACTTTATTCGGCGAATTAACATACATTCAGGGGGAATAATGAGCAAAAAGTCAGTCAGATTGAATGTAATGTGAAGTATTTCCAGAATTATCTCTATAAACACACATATCCAATTTATTTCAGCCTAATAAATTCAATGGAGTAAAAGAAAGCATAACATATCCACCAATTATTATTAAGTCATCAATAAAAATTAAATCAAATCTTTCGTTACACTCGTTGTATTACGCCGAAGCGTGTAACAAGTTTGCGAGGGACCATCTCCGCGTCATTGCGCCCGGGCAACACAACTTCTTTCAAAGAAATGTTGCAGCGGTAGCGAAAACACTGCGTCCGTTTTGACCTGCCCGAGATTTGCACTTCAAACCTCCCACTTCTGAGACAAATGAGTTACCGCTCGACCAATTGGCCGGTTAATTAAGTCATGGTTAGTGTATTTCACCCAAAACCATCAGTTACACGATTTACTTCTGCAGCGTACTTTATATAAGGGGTGGTAAAATACCTCCTCTACCTGACTTCTAAACCAAAGGCCTTGAGAGCACTAATTTGGCTGTGGATGATGTTCATTGTTCACCAAAAATTTTTTGGAAAAACTGGCTATTAAAAGCTGACGGCATTATTATCGAAGCGTACTTGAAACCACTTTTTGTCAAAATTGATGTCAGTTTTCCCTGACGTTTTAACAATGTTTAAATTTTGCACGTTACAGGTAGTTTGTTTTCGGAAATTAATACACTCACACTGATAACGCCACAGAAAATTTTTTTGATATCAGGTATTAAAATTGCTTTGATCATTGTTGGATTCATTGTTGGCTTTTTGAAAATTTTGATAGCCTTGAAAAAGGCTGTTGAAAAATTGATTCGAACTGTTTTCTTCTCGCCAGTGTCAAGAATCAACGCGAGAATAAATGAGAGTTGAAAAAATGCGGCTTTTTGTAGTTTTTAATTTCCTCTTAAAAAGAAAAAATATATCACGTGAATATTTATGATAGGAGGATTCATATGTCCGCCATCAAATGATTAATTATTGTAAAATTTGAAGGCAGTAGAAGAATTCTTTCTGCCGGCACAAAATTGGTTTCAGTGTTTTGATAAAAATAGCTCCCAGGGTTGGTAAGCGAAATTGGGTTCTTGCTTTTGCAAAAAAAAAACAGCCTTTTTCAAGGCAAGCAATAAAAGATCCAACAATAAATCTAATAATAATCAAAGCACTTTTAAAATTTTTTACCACTAAACAGCTGTTCAGATTCTAGGTTTTTAAAATGTGATTATTGTCACTTCTTCTTATCTTATTGACTTCAATGCCGAATGGGATTCATTGAAGGTTGATTGGCCAATACTTAACTAGCCAACTGAAAAAAAGAGATATTGTTCAAAACAGCAGATCTATAAGACTGCAATATTTATGTGTAAGGTATCACGGCAAAAATGTGATGTTACTCATGCCATGTTACAGGCCATTAATTTTTTTTTCTTCTTTGTCAAAAAAAAAATGTTCCTTACCAAAGGGCAAGACTTATTGAGACTGTCAAAATCTTAACAAATTCCTTAACCTTTTTCATAGAGAAATTCAAACATGATTGTTTCACAAACCGTGCTAAAATAAAGCAAATGCAAGACCAGACGATTTGATCAAGCTCAATAGACACGGTTGCTAGAAGAGACGGTAGGGATGAATTGAATTTATATTAACTCAACTCTTATTCAAACCTTACTCTAATGTTTGATATTAGTGAAAGTGAATTCCCCATTTTGAACTTTTCCCCAAACAAATATTCACAGTTTTTGCATTGAGACTGGTCTTGTACCTTAGAGGCAAATTGCAACTCACATAGTCAAAAACTATAATTTATGACAGGTTTCATTAGGATTTGACTTTTAACTTCACTAAAAAATTTTTAATGAAATTGAAAACAAATGAATTTGAATTTGGATTTTTAAAAACCGTTAATTTGAATGTCAAGCTTCGCAAAATTTCACATTTATTTAAGCTTATTGACATGTTCGATTTTTTTTTATCAGTTTTCCCTCTATGAAATCCAGGAAAATCCAAAATAACGATTTTGATTAGGAGTAAAATATTCGACTTGTTCTCCGGTTAAATTTTTTCGCATTGCACAGAAAATCAACCCACTAATTAGCGCCCAATATACTTCCATTTAAACTAATTTTTTCACAAAAGGGATTTTTAGAATCCAAGTGTCAGAGATCCTCAATCCAATTCGTTAAACAACAGACAGATAAAGCAAAGGTGTTGAACTCGGAAGTAAAAAAAGTACAACATAAGTAAAATCGTTGTTGTTCAAGCAAAACCAACGTGCAAAACTTTTAATTCTATTTTAACTTGGAAGATGTGGAATTGTGGATTAGACATATTTACCTAATAACTAACACATGAAAATTTCAAGTTGACCGAATAAAAAGAAGCAACATATAAACTTTAATCTCAAGTCTTATCAAAACCTGATCTTTTCGAAGCTTAGAATCTCGATTTGAAACATCAGAGAGGGCAACATAAAGGTTTGGTTAGGCAAAACCTCGTTTTCTGCTAAATGAACCGCCTGTAACGTCATTAAAAAATAACCGTACTTTCAACAAACATTGGAAAAAATGGTAATGACGTCAGCAACTCCAGCACAAGACCAATTAAAAAACAAATTTACTTGACAAAAATGGAAGCACCAATGACTTCTGGTTTTCAATACAACCCGAGGGCGAAAAAGTGCTTTTTCAGTGGAAGGACTACAGTAATTAGCGACAATAAGATAATTAGGTAATAAAAAAAAATATGCATATGCAACAGCACCTCACAGTGTGTATAATACTGTTCAAAAAGTTCGCTGGGTCTTAAAAGAAAACTTTAAGAGATTTGTGCAAAAAAGCCAAAAGGTGCACATTATTAGAATTTATTCCTGATGAAACAAGTTTAAGACAATAGACTTAAATTGAAAATCATATTTTTAAAACATTTATTAATTTTGAAAAAATTCTTCTTTATTAGCTCTCCAAAGTTTTTAATATTTGCCAAGCTTTGCCATGACCTTAAAATTTTAATCAATTTTCTATGACTTCCTGGGAAAACTATATTTTCCAAATCTTTTGTTTTTAATTTTGGTGGGTCATGTAACCGTGGGTTATGCGACCACAATAATAACAATACAGTAATATTCAAGTGAGTCGCTAATAAAGCAGTTCTATACTTTGCATAGAAACTGTAAAGCCATAATGCTGAAAAAAGCATTTTAAAATATTTTTTTGAAAAAGCTTTTACTAATGATTGGACTTTGCTACGTTGTTCAACAACGTTTAAAATATTTAATTGCCTTTATCAACAATCCTTTATAGTTAGTGAGTAAATAATGCAGTAGCTTTGTATCAACAACGATCAAAATTTAATGTCAGTCACAATAGTGAAAATTGTTTGTCTGCAACGACTACAAATTGGTCAAAAAAGTGTTCTTACAAGTTTAGAAAATATTTGAACCATGTCAAACAAGAAAAGAATAAATGAAGCTGGGCAATATTGGCTGTCACAAACTTTACATAGTTACAACTGCATGTCCTTCTAAATTCCAATGCTTGTCACCAACAACAGACCTAGAGTCAATATTTGGATCGTGGCATTCGATTGTGGTGATGAAATTGCCACGGTTGTCTTTTCCTCCAATCACATAAATCTTTTCTCTCATCAACCAAGAAGCATGCTCCCATCTCGTTGAATTCAGAGCGCTGACGTAAGACAATTTGTTTTCAACTGGCATGAACTTTTCAACACTTTTCTCAACTTCGGTGGAACGGCCACCAATAGCGTATATTGCCTCATCAAGACAAACGGCAGCAAGACGATTTCTTAAAGTATTCATTGGTTGAATAGTGTGGCACTTTGCACTAACGTCGTGTAGCCTTTCGACAGAAGACGTGCTATTCGCACTTCCATCAGAGGGCAAGCCGCCAAAAGCAAACAAATAATTTTTGCAGACAACCAGGAAATGGCCACTTTGGCAACCTTGCATTGCCTGCATAGACATCCAATAATTTGCTTCGATTTCATATCTTTCCGCTGCAGCGGAACCCCTGCCACTAACTATTACATTGCCTTCAAAAACTGCAGTTGCATGATAGCATCTGGTTTCACTCATTGAAGCCAGTTCAGTCCATTTCGACCCTTGGATATTCAAATCAATTTGATACATATTCGAAATCGCTTTCTTCTCGGCACCAAATTTTCCTCCCAAACAGTAAACTAAACCGTATACCGTTTTGATGGAGTGCCACGACAATGTTGATGATAAATTTGAGTAAATAGATCCTGCTTTGCCAAAAATGCTGTAAACTTCGATCACAGATAAACGGTCAATTCCTCACAAACAGGGGGGTACTTTTTCCTTCTTTTTCGCTAACGGGCTTTGATTCATTTTTGTTTTTTTTTCAGCTTGTTGGCCAGCGCCTTCACAACCAACTTTACACAATTCACATTTTGTTCTACCAAGAGGCAATTGGACACACGTTGTCAAGGAAAGTAGATAAAAATTGAAAAAGATCCAAGGAATCAAAAAGCAAAAGCAAATTATTTTTTGCGAGTTTCTTCACTGTGTTCGACCCAACTGATGATAGCTGAAAACATCGATTCTTGATTGACATCTTTTGTTTTGCTTAGGTTTCCAATTAAAGTTGTAAAGTCGTTTTTTGCCAAATTCTTGAACTTTTCTTTTTGGAAAACTGCATTGAAATTCTTGCTGATGAACAGATAAATGTGATCACGTGATAACTCGGGCATGTATAAATTGTATGCAGTCAGAGCATCCAAGCAATTTGCCCTTGACAAACTTGTCTTCAAATATTCAATCAGAGATCCTTCACATCTTGCAACTGTACATAATCTGCTGCAGCTAATACTTGCAAAACATTTTCATCGTCGATCACGATTGTTTCACCCTACATGTAATCAATCAGCATTTTGATGTATTTTCAATCAAATCTTTGTAGTCCAACTGTATCTTGATATCGTTCCTGCATTTCGGTTCGAAACATGGTTTGAAAATACGTCGAATAACACGGCAAAACCATTTTGTTACAAGGAAAACGTTCGTTTCCAGCTTGAATGCTGATGTCGGTGAACAAACCAGATTTCCTGTTTTCGTTTGCGAAGTTGAGCAAGTTCTTGGCTTTGTCGTTAAGACTTAGTGCGCCCATTTTCTTTACAAATAATCAAAAATTTTTATTAATGCTTTTATCCGCAAATCGTTTGCCTAGTTCTTAAATAACATACTGAACAACAATCAAAAATGTTTTGCTAACAAGCACGCTATTTTACAATAGACCAAAGAAAAAGAAACTTTTGCAATTTCTGCCACCATACCAGCAGTTGCGTTGAAAAGATACTGGCTTGAGATCGGTTTTATTGAAGAAATGAAAACTACTTGAGGTAATGAAGAGGTGTCTCTAACCATGTTCTAGTCTTATTCATATCTGCGAAAATAGATTTAATTCGTTTGAATCCGTACCAATCGCAGCTCAGCATTTGGAAAATCTTGACATCAGAAAAGGATGATTTTGTAAAATTTCTTGCAGAGTATCAAACATTTTTCTCCAAGTTTTTCTGCAAGAAATTTTGTAATTGTGATTAATTATCGAACAAAGCGTTCCGTATTTTGAAAAAAAAATGGTAAGTTACCCTTTTCTGATGTCACGAAAGTGCGAAACACAGGGTTGACAATGGTAAGGATTCAAACGGATTAAATCTATTTTCGCGGATAAGGGGAGTAGTGGAACAAAGCTAAGGGCACCTCTATACCTCAAGTAGTTCTCATTTCTTGAATAAAACTTATTCCGAGAAGAAGCCTACACCTTTAAAGCAACAATTGGTGTTGTGGCAGGAATAATTGCAAAAAGTTCTAAGGGAAAAAGCATTGAAAATGTTTTTAAATTTTATATTACTTTTGTTCGTGCAGGAGCGGTTTCGACAGGTTAGACTCCATACTTCTGCCTGCTTGCAAATCAACTATTTCTTGCATTGCGAAATTGAAACAATTTTTGCTGTAAATAGCATGTAAAATTACTGCCATGACGTTACGTTTAGCAAAAGTTAAAAAAATGATTAAAAATTTTGCAACGCAGAGGCGTAGTCGAGGACACAACCTTTGAGGCCAAAGCCAAGGACTCGAAAAAAATCCGACGCCAAGGACTGACTCTTCGAGGACAAACCCTCTAGAGGCCAAGGACAGAGATGGTTGAGGCCAAGGCCATGAACCAAGGACACAAATTTTCTAAATTATGGTTGGCAAATTTTCCATAATCTTTAATTGCAAAAGTCTTTAAGATAATGCATCTTGTTAAGTTTTTCATGATAATTCTACAATAGTAGTTTCTAAAAATAATGAATGCAATTTGAAAGTTTTACTCGTGAGTTACAACGTTGATTACGTTCCGTAGCGGTATCGTAGGGGGGGAGGAATAAAATAATTACTGCCGTAACTCGTGAATTAGAAATGAGAAAATTGAGAACAATATTAATAACTATAAATTTTTAACGAGGAAATGGTCAATTTTAAGGTCTTAATTTCATCACTTGAGGCTAGGTGCAAACGTCCACTGATTATGGATCCCCACTTTTTTCGTAGTTTCTCAAACACAAATCTTATTGTTTGGTTAAACGTTTCCGTTTCACAGAAATTTTTAAATATTATCATATTAACATGCTTATGGCTGAAACTTATTTCATTTATTTCCTACAGGCCTGTTTCATGCGTTACCCCAATTGTCAGGGTGTAGATCTTCTGATTAAAATAGAATCTATTTAAAAAAGATCTACTCCCTGATGATCGCAGTAACGCGTAAAACAGGCCTGTAGGAAATAAAAGAAATAACTTTCAGCCATAAGCGTGTAAATTGAACTGCTCTGGACCTTATAGGCCCATTGAGCACTCTTCTGGTTATGCCAGCAACACAAATTTGTTAAATATTATCATATATAGTTTTTAAATATGTCATAGCGACTCTGACCTGAAATTAATCATATTTTTTCATCTATTCTGATTTTATTTTTCTTTTATATTTACTTGTTGTAAAAGTTTCATGTGTCTAGCTTAAATGGTAGAAAAGTATGAATTTTGAAGGACGCAATTGAGGGATCCCCATTTTGGTGCCCCAAATTTTATCAAATTTTATCTTTTTTTCATATTTGCTTATTCTAAAAATTTGACGTGTCTAGCTTAAACAATCAAAAAGTTTGAATTTTGGCGTCTTTGTTTGAGGGGGACCCCCCCATTTTGATACCGCTAAATTTTGTCAACTTTTTTTTAGATTTACCTACTCTAAAAATTTCATGTGTCTAGCGTGAGTGATTTAAAAGTTTCAAATTTTGGCGGCCCCGTTTGAGGGGGACCCCTATTTTGATATCCCCAAATTTTATCAAATTTTATCTTTTCCTTATATTTGCCTAACCTAAAAATTTCATTAGTGCGAGTGGTTAAAAAGTTATAATTTTAGTTGGTTTTGGGGGAAACCCCTAACGTAGCACCCCCAATTTTTGTTAGGTTTAGTTTATCTTTAATATCTACCTGTTTTAAGCAGGGTGTCGAACCGAACCTGAACCCGAACCGTAAACCCGAATGAACCGTTTCATTTTGGTGAACCCGAACCGAACCTGAACCAGCAAAATGATACTTCAGTGAACTTGAACCGAACCTGAACCCTCAAAATTGTGCTCCAGTGAACCCAAACCGAACTTGAACCCCTAACAAAGTAAGAATATATTTTTCCATATGCGGGTGCCGCTGGCGCTGGTACACGCACAATAAGAGCAGTGGTGATCATCAGCAGGATCAGCAATTTCTCCTTTTTTTTTTGTCTGGACGAAACGAGTAACGACAGTTAAATTTTAAGTCAATGAACCCGAACCGAACCTGAACCAGTAATATTTTTCTGGAGTGAACCTGAACCGAACCTGAACCTCGAAAATGGTGCTCAAGTGAACCCGAACCAAACCTGAACCGCTAAAATATTTTGAGCAGGAGCTAAACTTGAACCCGAACCGTTATTTGAAACGGTTCGACACCCTGGTTTTAAAGACTTGTGTTTCGTGCTGGCTGATTTTGTGACACGTATTAGCTTGCCGCGTAAAACCGCCTTTAAGAGCTGTTTTGCCCAATATCATAGTTAGCTTTTCTATTTTTGTATCTAAATTGGGTAAACCGAAATGAATTCTTTGATGGACAGCGGTTTGGAAAATTATTGTTTGGCATTAATTTAGGGGCTATGAGTCATCTGTTTTTGCCCTGGTTTCTTTTTTGTATTGAAAATCTATCATTTCGAGGTAAACAGTTTTAGCTAAGGCTGTGCATGTAGATTCGAGTTATCGAATATTAGAAAATATTTAATTATTGTTTGAGTTTCAATTGTAATTGTAGAATTTGACAGTACAGTTTGATAGATATATTTTTCGAAAATTGACTTTAAGTGATCTTTTTCTAAATTACTTTTTTTTATTACTAAATTAATTATTGTTTTATATTTTATTAGTTTACGCTAACTTTGCTTTTGTTTTTTAATTCTATTTGAACAATCAATCAATTTATTCTCAAACGCCAATAGCACTGATGGAAGCAAGTGAAAGACCATGTCGGTCATCTAGTCTACAGCTCCCAACATAAAGCATACGAGAGAAAAAAAACACTCATACACACAAATAATACCAACTAAGTTGGGCACATCTTTATACATCACTTTCAGAAGTATTAAAGCAAGTATCCAGGCAGCCTATAGAAGCCTAAATTAGGCAATCATTGCTTGTTGTTTGTCCCAATACCAACACAGATCTTTAGATTTGAATAAGCTTCTATTTGAATAAGAATAAGATAACTAGCATAGCTATAGTATGGATTGATTAGGCCTAGTCGAGATTCGAGATGCTATAGAAGACTTCAAGTTCAAGCCAGAAGATTCTTGTGACTTGCTTTTGAATCGAAACCTTTAGAACAATTTTCTAGTAGCAGAGGATGGTTGATTTTGTTTGAGAACTTTTTGAATCTGATAGATTTTTGTAGACTTTGAACTTGCGTTTTTATTTAACTTGGCTAGTTATCGTTGATACACTTATCGGTAGTATGTCGAAGCAAACCAAGCAAGACCCGGCAGCACCAAAAGACGGAGCGAAAATGTACTGTTTAGCTGCGAAAAAACAAAAACTGTAATGAAGGCCAAATTAACTCGATGCGCAAATAAATTGGTAACAACAATCAACCAAAACCAAGACATTGAACTTCTAAAAGCGGCCTTAATTAAACATAACGAGGCAAAAGGACAACGTAGTCAATGCGCTGATACAGCTGACAGAAATTTATGAAAATTTAGAAGACACGGACAAAGCCGAAAAAAGTATGGACGAGACAGATGCTGTGCTGGACGATAACAAAACTACCGAAAAAAGGTTACTGTATTATTATGACATTGCAAATAAGTCTAGATAATAACTCGCTAGCTTTGGCTGCGTTAAGCTTAGACAAATACCGACCCAATACCTCGACGGCCGTCGAACCTCCGCAGCAAAAAATCGGCCAAGATATGTGGAGGAAACGAGAGCGGGTATCCGCATCAAAATTTAACGGTTCGCCATCCGCTTATCCGAACTGGAAGGCAGCATTTAAATCTTGTATTGACGACGCCTCCGCAACTCCAGTATACAAACTTTTGCAATTGAACCAGAGTTTGCAAGGAGAGCCGCTAAAAACAATTGAACGTTTGGGACACTCGGCCGATGCGTACGCTGCTGCGATAGACTGTTTGGACAGAAAATACGGAGGCGAGCGGCGCTTAGTTTTTATATATTTAAACGAACTTGAAAATTTTCGACCTATCAAAGAGGGGCAAACAAAAGCAATTGAAAAATTTGTTGACATTTTAAACGCTGCTATAGTGAATTTAAAAGAAGCGGGTAGAGTGAACAATTTGAACAGCGTGTCTCTTCATTCGAGATTGCAACAAAAACTCCCCGAGTCGATTTTGATCAATTATAGGCGCTGGCTGCTAGAAAACAAGACAGAGGAATCGGTTAAAAGTCTTCGGGACTTTGTTGTCAGGGAAACTGAATTTTATGGGGTGGGTCAAGACAATTTAGCAAAAGGCTCGCAAAAGAATAAAAGCCCAGCCAAATTCAGCAATCGGACTTTTTTGGCCAACTCGAATAAAAGTTTTAGATCAACTCCGCTACAACGAGATTTATGCACTTGCTGCCGTGAGGAACATCCTATTTGGAAGTGCAAAGAGTTTTTGCAACTGAGTGCAACTGACCAGTTGTTGGGTTGTAGCCAAGCAGAAAGGACTGCGTTTTAGGTGCCTGCGCACAAATCATTTAGTTCCGTCCTGCACTTAAGGTCGACAGTGCGGTATTGATGGCTGCACTCTTTAGCATAATCGGCTGTTGCATAGCACTCAAAAAAGAGAGGAGATTGCGCCTGCAAAAGCTAATGCCCCAGTGGAGGCAAACATTGAACAGAGCGACACTGCCTTTTTCATGCATTCGAGATTTCTTGCTTTACGGACAGTACATGTAGTATGTCGACACGGACATCGGGCTCTCAAGGTAAATTCGTTTTTGGACGATGCTAGTACACGCAGCAACTTAAACTCGGACGTAGCCGGAGAGCTAGGCATTCAAGAGACCTGCCCCGTGATAGTGCAACTGAAGAGTCCAGATGGCAAAGTACGCCCAACCATTAGCGCACTTATCACCAACCGAGGAAGGCTCTCTACAAGATATATACTGGAGAAACCAGCGACATCAATGGCGTTATCTACAAAATATCCCGTTTCCGTCTACAGCGGACAAGCCATATGTAGATGTGTTGCTGGGGGGGTTACTTAGACCTGCAATGCTCCCTACAAGAAATAAAAGGTCCAGCTGGGGAGCCGATTGCGAGGAGGACACCATTAAGATGGACCTATGTGGGCTATCCAGCGTTGCCGCCCAGCAGCAGCAACATGAATGGAAGTTCGCATTTTACGCTGCATTGACAAACGGTTGAAATGCTTGATATCGATAAAAACTTGAGGCACTTTTGGGAAACGGACGAAATTGGGCCGGAATCTTACAACGACCCATTTAGCTCAAAGGAGAAGACCGTCATAGAGAATACAAACGAATCAATCAAATATGAAGATGGTCATTACAAAGTAGCTGTTCCGTGGAAGGAGGAAAAGAAATCGTTGACCTTGAGCTGGGATAATTATGCGATGGCTCGCAACCGGCTGAATAACACAGAAAAAAGGTTTGGTTTGAAGACCTGAAGTGGCCAAAGAATATTGCTGGACGATTGAGAAGTACATCGAAAAAGGATACGTAGTCAAGAAAGAAAATCGACGTTCTAATGAAGAAGTTTCTTGGTACTTCCCTCACTTCCCCGTTGTAAGGTAAGACAGAGACTACAAAGGTTCGGATACTATTTGATGCATCGGCAAAATGTCAAGACATATCTCTGAATGGCATGATAGACCCTGGTCCGAAACTTCAAAGTGATTTGTTTTCAGGCGCGTAGCGAGGAATTTGCAATGGGGGGGCTGTTTCAGACGAACAAACCAGACTGAGAAAAACTTGATTCACAAAGAAAACGGTTTTTGTGCGCGAAAATAGGTGAAGACCAAAAAAAAGGTCTTCCTCCAGATTTGGATGGTTTTTCTGCCCAAAATTAGGTGAAGACAAAACAAAACAAAAACGGTCATCACCAGGTTGAGAATCGGTTTTTGCATATGAACTCACTTGAAATCCACTACCAAAGTAGACTATTTCTCATTGCCGATGCACGTAGGGGGGCTATTTTCGCTTTTTGTGCGAAAATTGGCCCAAAAGTACTAAAAATGTGGTATTTTGCTTATTCTGCAGCCCAATGGAGGGCTGTCGCCCCCCCCCGGCTACGCTACTGTTTGCTTTCTATTCTGGTGATATTTCAAAAGCAAGAAATAATGCTAGTATGCGACATATTGGAAATATATTTGCAGATAGAACTTTTTGAGGCTGATCGACGTTTGCATAGATTTTTGTGGCGAAATTGGGAGTCTGATCGGGATCCAGACGTTTATAAATTTCAGCGCTTAGTGTTTGGAGTAAATGCTTTTCCGTTTTTGGCTCAGTTTGTTTTGCGTGAACATGCTAATGCTACTCCGCCGTCGCTATCTCAAGTAAGTAACGCGATACTTCACGCAAGTTACATGGATGACGCTATGACGTCATTGATCGATGAGCAACAAGCTTAGAACTATACGAACAAATGGTGGCCTTGCTGGGCTAAGCTGGCATGCGGCCTCACAAATGGTTGACAAATTCCAAGCGGGTATTGCAAGCTCTGCCCCCTGAAGATGGCCAGCTAAAATGGACAATCGAGGATGATACCCAACCCACTGCAAAGACGTTAGGCGTTGTTTGGAAGCGAAGAATGACCAATTTACTAACTCGGGACATAACGTACTAGGTCTTTTTGTCTCCAGCAAACGAACTTTCTTGAAAGTGATAGCACGGCTATTTGATCCACTAGGACTTTTGGCTCCTTACATCGTTAGAGCAAAAGTAATGCTACAAAAATTATGGACTGCAGGATATGCCTGGGACGTGGACATTGATGAGGAGCTACAGCAAGAAATTCCGCTGTGGACAAGAGAGTTAACGTTGCTGTAGTTGATGCAAATTCCTAGATGTGTGAAAGCGGTAGCTGACAATGTGCTGCATGTGTTCGTGGATGCCTCGCCCGAAGCTTTGCTGCCACGTATTTTTGCGGAGCATAGACAATGACGACTCGGTAACTGTACGTTTAGTTACTGCAAACTCGAAAGTGGCCCCTACTGTTGCTATGAGCATACCCAGATTACGACTTTCGGCGGCAGCTTTGGGGCTGAAATTAGCTAAATCAGTCGGTGTGAGTTTTAACCTCGCCACTTCTGACATAGTATTTTGGTCGGACAGCATGACAGTTTTTTGGTGGATACGAGGCCATAGTAGAAACTTTAAACCTTTTGTCGCAAATCGAAGTAGCGAGATTCAGGCCTTGGCTAACCCCAGCCAATGATGGTATGTCCCTACAGGGGAAATGTTACCGACCATGCTATTCGTGGACTGACTGTAGCGGCCTTGGCAAAATGTGACGCTTGGTGGCAGGGTCCGAGCTTTTTATCGGCTCCGGAGTCAGAATGGCCTGAAACAAAAATGCTTGCCAAGGACGAAGTTGACGTTGAAAAGAAGCTTCAATGAAAATTGATCGGACTTTACTTTCAAATGTGACTTCGCCAATTCAAGACGCGAACGTTTGGCGTCTGAACCCAGAACGCATTCCAAAGAGGACAAGATTTGTGCTTGTGCGATGTTGGGTTAAGAGCTGTATTGACAATTTTAGTTTGCCGCCTGAACAACGTGTGATTAGCGGTTTGACTGTTAAAGAAATTTGTGATCAAGAGAATGCTATTATTGTAGAGATTCGCTTAGCCTAAGGAGTGTACTTTGTTATCAGCTAGCAAAACTTTACCCCCTAAACATGAACTTTTAGGTTTGAACCCCGAAATTGACGATGAAGGATTATTGTGGTGTGACAGTCGGCTTCAGTTTGCGGAGCAAATACCACATAGATCTAGATCTTTCGTTATTTTATCAAAAAAAAGTGCTGTTACACGTTTGATCATTAGTTCGGCAAATCATGGCCCCTTTACCAAAATGTCGTTTTCAAGAACCGCTTGGAGCATTTGTGAGAGTCACTGTGGACTATGCTGGTCCGTATTTTACTATTCAAGGTCGTCCTCATAAGCGTCACAAACGTTATTTGTGTTTGTTTACTTGTCTGGCTTATTGCGCTGTGCATTTAGAAATGTCGTTTTGTTTAACAACTGACTCTTTTTTGAACTCGTTTCATAGAATGGTTAGTCGCAGGGGATTAATCCTTGAAGTAATTTCAGACAATGGCTTAAATTTCGTTAGTGCTAAAAATGAATTTGCAGAACTCTTGAAAAATATTTATCAAAGTCGCGTGTTTGAATGTTAGGCCAATGGTGGGGTGAAGTAGAGTTTTAACCTTCCTTCACGCCTCATTTTGGAGGCGTATTTGAGATAATGCTCAAATCTGCCGAGAAAGCGATTGCTGCCACTATGGGCAACGCAGACGTAACTGACGAAGAGCTTGATACTGTTTTCGCAGAGGCCGAAGCATTGATTAATTCCAGACCCCTGTCTTATCAATCGGCTGATCCTCGAGACAATGTGCCGCTCACCTCGAACGTTTTTTTATTTGGCCAGGCCGGCGGATGCTTTGCACCCCATGTTGTCGACGAAACGCTGTTTAATTAACATTAAAAAACGTTGGCAGCGTGTTCAAGAAATTGTAAAGCATTTTAGGGGGCGATGGATGCGGGAGTGGTTGCCTATATTGCACTCGAGGAACAAGTGGCGTGCTGCACTCCCAAACGCAAACGAGGGGATGTAGTACTAGAGATTCAAGATGGGTTGCCAAAGGGATACTGGCCACTGGGACCTATTTTGCAGGTTTTCCCCGGCAAACATGATCGAGTGGGGGTTGCGAAGGTCCCAGTGGAGAAAAACCCGTTTACTAGACCAGTCACCAAAGCATGCCTCCTTGAATTAGACTGAAATGGTTGTTGCTAACGTTTGCGCTATGCTGCTTGCTTTTGTTGTTGCTTGCAAGGACATTTTTTTGTTTGCTTAGGTATTGCCATTGTTTTTCATGCTAAGATTAGTTTTTTCAATTTTAAACTTAACTAGAATGTAATAGTGAATGGTCATTTGGCAGAGAACTTGTAACTGTTCAATACAGTGCCCGTGGTAACAGTTTTCCGCTGCGATAGTCTTACTACCTTATACGTTGAAGTTTGTTTCCTATTTTGTCGGACTCCATGTTTAGCTTACTGCTCTCTTTTAGTAGTGCATATTGTTATTGGTGAACTTGCCGAGACTACACGGTATTACGGATACTGCAGAATTTCGTTGTGGGAATAATTTTGACTTTGTTGGGTTGCAATGCTGTATAGTTGTGCAGTCAAGCTGGAATCAAGATTATCAATTGTGTGTCTTTGTTTTTTTGCTTTTTTACTGAATGCCATCATGTTCTTTAAAATCGCTCTTGTTTAGATTCGGAGGTTGTTGACCCTTTCGAGGATGAACCGGGAGGAAAATCTTTTGAAGACTTGTGTTTCGTGCTGGCTGATTTTGTGACACGTATTAGCTTGCCGCGTAAAACAGCTTTTAAGTGCTGTTTTGCCCAATATCATAGTTAGCTTTTCTATTTTTGTATCTAAATTGGGTAAACCGAAATGAATTCTTTGATGGACAGCGATTTGGAAAATTATTGTTTGGCATTAATTTAGGGGCTATGAGTCATCTGTTTTTGCCCTGGTTTCTTTTTTGTATTGAAAATCTATCATTTCGAGGTAAACAGTTTTAGCTAAGGCTGTGCATGTAGATTCAAGTTATCGAATATTAGAAAATATTTAGTTATTATTTGAGTTTCAATTGTAATCGTAGAATTTGACATTACAGTTTGGTTGATATATTTTTCGAAAATTGACTTTATGTGATCTTTTTCTAAATTACTTTTTTATTACTAAATTAATTATTGTTTTATATTTTATTATTTTACGCTAACTTTGCTTTTGTTTTTTGATTCTATTTGAATAAGCTTCTATTTGAACAAGAATAAGATAATTAGCATAGTTATAGTATAGATTGATTAGGCCTTGTCGAGTTTCGAGAAGCTACAGAAGACTTCAAGTTCTAACCAGAAAAATCTGGTAACTTGCTTTTAATTCGAAACCTTTAGAACACTACCCATTCGGAAAAGTAGATCCATCTAGCCGTAGCGGTTTAAACGATCAAAATTTTGGAGGACCCGACTGAGAGGGATGTCCTTAACCTGGCACCCCCAATTTCAGTCACACAAAAGTCCTCCCTGATATCTTCAATCACGCAAACTTTGAATGCAGTGCGTTTAGAAGCTTAAAAGTAGATAGCATAGGAAAAAAAGAAACGTAAAAAAAAAGAAAAATACAGTAGTATTCAAATTGGGGTAAACGAACATAACTAAATGAAAGGTGGTTGATAGTGTAATCAAAAATCACAAACCGTTTTTTATCAATATCGGTAATTACCAAAATACATCGGTTCAAATTCGTTAACTTTTTTGCCCATTTTTGTTCTCTAAAATTTCGGTCACGTGACCGGGCGCCCCCAAACTCGGTTTCCATAAAGCATTCATAAGCATCCACATTGTATCCAATTTCAGTTTTGTACTTCAAGTGGTTTTTGAGTTACAAACGAATTGTTAAATTTTCGAGCCAAAAATTGCCGTTTTTCATGTTTTTCGGTGTCTCAATTCACGTTCACGTTACCTTGGATCCCCAAAATTGACAAAATTGACACACATGACGCTTTCGTTAATTCTTACGTTGAGTCCAAATTTCAACTTTCTAGGTTTCACCGTTTGCTAGTTATGAACAAATCAATCCTTATCTGCCATAATTCGCGAACAAAAACAAAGGGACTACGCGCTCGTGCGTAATCCCAACAAAAGCTACAATAATTATGTGATGGACAACAGATACCAAAATTTTGGTGGTGTCCGTTCAAGAAATACCAAAATGGACAAGAGATACCAAACTTTAGTACTTTTAAGCTAATGATTTAGATAATTATAATACAGTATTTAGAATGCTTTATACGAGAAATATACAATAGGTAATTCTAGTCAGCACTTTACAATTGGAATTTGTTCAAAACACTGTTGTTTGTTTGCTGTTTGCGATTTGTTTGGCCAACATATGTTGAGCTCTTTTATACCAATCAACATAAAGTCATGTATACATGTGGAAATGCGGTTCTGCAAACGGACCAACCGCTTATCTCATCCTCAGCCAAATCAACCAATATTGCGCTGTTCATATTGCAAGGTTATAATAAAAAATATATATATATTTTCAATATTTAGTCAACTGCTATACCGGTATAGCTAAATCAGGGGTGCAAATCTTTGTTGAGCATTGGTGGGGATAATTTGCAATTTTACCCCAATTTTGCCCTATTTTCAACATTGGGGGGGATGAACCTCGACCACGATTTTGTTCAGGTGAGCAAAATAAGTGAAGACCAAAAAAGAGGTCTTTACCAAAAATGGAACACTTTTTTCTCCGAATTCCCGTGGAGACCTTCGCTCACGATGCACACCGCAGTCAAATTATTAGACAGAATGCAGATGAAGACTGTACTCAAATTATTGGGGGGGATACAGTCAAGTTATTGGGGGATATATCCTCCCCATCCCCCCCCTTGGGTTTCGGCACCCCTGAACTAAATACAGAAATATCTGACTTAATTTACCGGTAACAAATTGTATTCACGTACGATACAATTCTCAAGCACAGGTATAAACTTAAAGGGGTTGAAACCATAGGCGTAGCCAGGGGGGGGGACCAGGGGGCCCGGGCCTCCCCAATCAAAATACCACTAACGACAAAAAGTTATGGCAAAATAGCCTAGCGATGTTTAGTTGCAGTTTTTTTTTCAGTAATTACGCACATAACAGTAATTAACAATAATATTAATGACAACAAGTGTGTCCCGGGCCCCCAACTAACAACCAGGGGGCCCTTACTCACAACTAGGGGGCCCTGGAATCCTTAACCGACAACCAGGGGGTCCGGGACCCCTAACTGAAAACCAGGGGGCCCATAACTAACGACCAGGGGCCTCAGGGCCCCTAACTAAGAACCAAGGGACCCTAACCAACAACCAGGGGGCCCCTTAACTGACAACCAGGGGGGCCCAGACCCCTAACCGACAACCAGAGAGCCCCTAAACGACAACCAGGGGGCCCCAGGGCTCCTAACCAACAACCAGGGGGCCCCTAACCAACAACCAGGGGGCCAGGAGCCTCCTAACCGACAACGAAGAGCCCCGGGGGCCCTCCTAATGGACGATCAGGGGGCCCCAGGGCCCCTGACCAACAACCAAGGGGTCTTGGAGTCCCTAACTGACGACCAGGGGGCCCCGGGGCCCCTAATTCACGATCAGGGAGCCCCAGGGCCCATAATTAACAACCAGGGGGCCTGGGCTCCTAGCGACAAGCAAGGGGCTACGGGGCCTCTAACTGGCAACCAGGGAGTAGGGTGCGGTGAAAAAACAAAATTTTTGAATTTTAAAAAGTGGTGTTTATATATATCCCCAAATGTGGAGTAAAAGCCATTGGAACCAATTTTGGGATAGTGCACCCTCTAGTGGCCGTGCACATCTGCCGAACGCGACAAAAATAGCTATTTTGGCCATATCTCAAGAACCGGTTAAGCTAGAAACCTGGTTTTGGGCTTAAAAGATGCAGAGACACCACTTTCATATCCACTCTAAGAGAACTTTTCTTTCTGAACTACTTCCAAAAAAAGTTATAAGCAAAAAACATCTTTTTTCATGAAAAACATACATTTCCGCATATGGAATGAAAGCTTTCTTTGAAATTTTTGAAGGATTTTATGTTGTTGCTGATAACAAAACATATTTTAAATGAGATTAATTGATGACTTGAAAATGGCATTGCTAGCATGCATCTTTGGATGTGTTACATCATTCCTAAACTGCAAAAAACTGACTACAGCTAAGCACTGATCACACATCTGTGTGAGCAAAAATGTGACACGAGTGTAACAAAAGATGTAGTTTTCACAGATAATGTTCCCATCCCCAACATCTCAACAATAATATCATGCACAAAATATCACATAATACATCTCAGGCTGAGTTAAATGTGTTTCTACTTGCAATCAAACACCCTAAAGGTCCAGTCAAATGGTGAATTGATGCTTCGTGTCAAATTTCTTCATTATCTTTCGAGACTTCAATTTTTGTCTTATGAGACCATCACGTCGATCAAATCCACACACTTGAGTTGCAGCTTCTGTCACTAATTTTATGTGTCTTTCAACATGCTGATTGTGGCATGGATGACTCAATCTTAGGGGATTTGTTCGTATGGCTTCTAGTTCTGCGTCTGTTAGATGTTTTATCACAGGTGGTTGATTTACTTCTGTTCCATTTAAATTCACCATGAGATGATAAGATCTGGCATTGACATTGATCATTGGCACTTGAAAGAGTCTGATATTGCTGGTATTACCTTCTGTGTTTAGACCATCTTCAATGTAACCACCTTTAAAGTTTCCATTTGGTATGATATGTTGCAATGATTTACCCCTTAAACCATGAATTTTGTTAACTGCCAATCTTCGAATTTCTTCTTCATTATCTGCTAACATACCTAACAAAACATTTTCAGGATGAGCAAAAAAAGCATTTCTTTGAACAAGCTTAAGCGCAATGGACCGAATTTTGCTGTGGGGAAACTGTTGAATGCGATGCACCAAGTTAAAAAAATTTTTTGCTCCTTGAACTATTTGACTTTGCTTCTTATTTTCAAACCAGGTTGGAAAATAAACATTGATGCAAAATCGGGCGCAAGATTGAAGGTTTTCTGAAGGATTGCATTTGGAAACATATAATCGTAAAATCCTGCTAGCAAGAGTTAACCATCTTGAATGGACAATTGGTCCTACTTCTAGATATTGAAGGTCTTCATCCACTGAGCCAATCATGACTGCCATACAAATCCTGTATGCATAATGCTGGTCACTGCTTAGGTCGTCAACAACTGCCTGAGGTAAGTCTGGAAAATGTACATTCGAGATATTTTTGAAACTAGCTACTGGCCATTCTGAAACACATCCATCAAGTTGTTTTCCTATGGGTCCTGCAAAGCTATCAGGACTATTGGTTGTGCCATCTATTTCCATAAAAACATGTCGAAGGGGAAGCTCATTGGTGTGAAGAAGGCAGATAGACCATTGCAGTGGCTTTTTCAGTAACTCTTCCAAAGATCGTATGGCACCATTGTATTTGCCGGTCATCAATGCTGTTCCATCGGTTCCAATGACAGTGAGTTTTGTGAACAGCTCAGTTTCAGATATAACTTTAAATATTTCATGCGCTAGTGTACGACCTTTGCCATCAGCTGGAGATAAATGAGTAAGATAGTATGTTCCAGGTTCACCTACCAGTACATAATGTTCTTCAAGCTCAATGGATCGGTACATTTTCCCATTTGGTCCCTCTTTCATAGTTTGAGTTGCATCTTTTCTGCCATCAAAGTATAAACCAGTCACAAATTTGAAATTAAAACTTTCTTTTTGACGAATTTCTTCGCGGCACTTCTCCCTTTCTCTTCTCAATTTACTCGGGTCAATTATAAGCGATTTGTCATTTTCAGTAATCATTCCCATATCTTGCAGTGTACTGGTGGCAATAGCTGCTCCAGCTCTATCAGAAAGCTGATATCTTTCACACATTCTTGCCAAATTGGTCCACCTCTGACGATTTTGCAATGTTAATTGATTTCGGTGGCTATCTTGTGGAGGTGCAAAACTTGAATCCTCAGACAACTGTGACGACTCCGAAATAGAACTCTCTGAATTGCTGTCGGGAATCAAGGAAAATGGTTCTTCAGAACTAGCAGAAGCATATGCAGATGACATAAGTTGCTGGGCATCGCGACTAAACCTTAATTCTGATTGTGTCATTGGAACAACATCATCTAAACATCGACATTTACGTTCAGTCTTTTGGTCTTCATAAAATGCATAATCTTCTGTAGCCATTCTTAGGCAGTGTCTCATCTCCATTTGTCTTCTTTGCTGCTCATCACTACAGTAAACGTCAAAAAGTTTTTCGACATCTTCCAAAAAAGATGATTCCAATTTCTTGTAAGGCTCCGAGTTCTTTCTGGGATATCGAGTGATTTTACTGAAATTTGCCATGATTTCTTGTATTTTAGTAGCAATGGTGTAGTGATGCTGTGGGTAGACATTACACCATACCCATCTTTCATGCACTTCTTGGGCGACATTCCTTGCTGCACCAAGAGTTCGATAGTCAGGAAAATTCAGCATTCTCTCAATTACTTGTTTTTTTGTAGGCAATTCTCCCGGTGGAAATAATGTAGCAGCTTCAAAAACTTCTCCACCGTGCATTTTTTTTATGGTGGCACCAGAATGGGCTCTTTTTCTCGTTAGCATAGTTCTTTTCAGCCTTAATTGTATAGTCAAATGCTACTTCAATCAATTAAAAGTACTGTAATATATTTACCTGATAAACAAAATTAATTTACACATTACTTTAAATTTAACACCCAATCACTTTAAACTTTTGAGGTAGTGCTGCAATTAGATCTGACTTTCCACAGTCAATTCTTTCACATTTTTTTATTATTATTGTCACCACTGCATTTTAATTCTCCCAAATATCACAACCACAAATTTACCTTAGGTCGTTGAAACATCTTCTGTGGGCAGATTTGTTTTGTGATGATGTCTTTTCTACTTGGCTGATAGGTGAGCACAATATATTTAAGACCAAGGTAATTTTGTGTTTGTGGTTTTTTACGATAGTTGCACTTACAAAAATTTCTTTCTAAAAGTGGTCATAATTGCAATCTGAATGCAGATTTGTGATCAGTGCTTTGTATTACACTCCTATTCACTTATTTATGTTAGCTGTAGTAAGTTCTTTGCAGTTTAGGAATGATGTAACACATCCAAAGATGCATGCTAGCAATGCCATTTTCAAGTCATCAATTAATCTCATTTAAAATATGTTTTGTTATCAGCAACAACATAAAATCCTTCAAAAATTTCAAAGAAAGCTTTCATTCCATATGCGGAAATGTATGTTTTTCATGAAAAAAGATGTTTTTTGCTTATAACTTTTTTTGGAAGTAGTTTAGAAAGAAAAGTTCTCTTAGAGTGGATATGAAAGTGGTGTCTCTGCATCTTTTAAGCCCAAAACCAAGTTTCTAGCTTAACCAGTTCTTGAGATATGGCCAAAATAGCTATTTTTGTTGCGTTCGGCAGATGTGCACGGCCACTAGAGGGTGCACTATCCCAAAATTGGTTCCAATGGCTTTTACTCCACATTTGGGGATATATATAAACACCACTTTTTAAAATTCAAAAATTTTGTTTTTTCACCGCACCCTACCAGGGAGCCCAAGGGTCCCTGACTGACGACCAAGGTTCCCGGACAGGGGCCCCTTAATGCAAATTTTTAACAATTTATATGCAAAACGTGTGAGAAATCTAAGAGTTTTGACCTAAAAGTTGCCACCCCAGGCCCTCGTTTAACGTTATTATAAACTTAATTATTTACTGCTAAAGTATTGCAGGAGGCAATGTTCGTTACTTCCCCCTATAGACCAAATCACTAACAATTAAAATTTTACACCATAATGCAAGATTCTATGCGTGTTTTGGGATTTAATTGCAAAAAGAGGATTGAACAACTAAATTTTTTCCATTGGCTTTGAAATGTTAAAAATCTAGTTCTTTGAAATGGCTCTGAACTCGTGCGAAATGTGATCCAATGGGATTTAAATAGTTTTTTTTTCCAAAAACTTACAAAAATCGCCCAGCGGTTTACAAAAATCTTACAAAAATCACCCATAGCCATCGGCGGCTGGGGGCTCAGACCCCCGTCTCTGATACGTTTGAGTACACTAGCTTACTCAACACGTCTTCCAAGTTAGACTTTTACACTTTTCAACAATAAGTTTTCGCCCTCTCCCTTTACCAAAATCCTGGCAAAGTGCTATCAGGCTACGGCTTCAGATCTTCCATTCTACGATATCTTTGCCCTACAAAAAATTACTTTTTCGAAAATTTCTGATGACGTCATTGCGTTTGATTTGTGGTTTGGGCCCCCCCCCAATCAAAAATCCTAGCTACGCCTATGGTTGAAACATCAAACCAATTCCTGTAGTTTACAATAGTTAAAACCATAGGTGGGCAAGTTAATGCAAAACGTTAGCTTCGTTAACCACTAGTTCGTTAACAAACTTCACACCTCCGTTAACGTTAATCCGTTATTTTCAGCTTTAATTAACGGAAGTTAATAAAGTCCGTTAATCCGTTAACATTTTGCGTGTAATTTACATTTCGTTTTATTCACTTGCTTCTAGCACACGTATTGACGCTGTTGAGCTGATTGTAAGGAAATATTTATTGCTATGGTGGTCTTTTTGTGTTTTGAAAGTTACATTTCACAGTCTAATCTAATTTCAAGATAAAAACAAGTTCAAATGCACAACGAAGCTGCAAGATATTAACGATAAAAACCGTAACGGAAGTTAACAGAACTTAACGGAAGTTACTTTAGTCCGTTAACAGCACTTAACGGAAGTTAATTCAGTCCGTTAACATGAAAAAACTTTTTAACGGATTAACGAGTTAGTGAAAAAGTTAGCTTCGTTATTAACGGATTAACGGACTTGTGCCCACCTATGGTTAAAACTGAAGTATAATTTTTTCAAAGATTTTGTTATTTTGGCGCTGCGGTTACAAAGATATTCAACAAATACAAAAAGACACTACCCGTAAAAGTTTTTGGAAACCATGAGTTTATTCTCCCAGCCTTAATTTTCAGAAGGAAGGGTTTTACCAAAATTGGATAGGTCAGGTGATGTTACTGGAAAGGTAAAGGGTAAATATTATTTTCCCTATCTTTTTCCATGGAAGTTCAGACCGAGAAAGCAGATTCAGGGTTTCAAAAAAACTTTTTTAAGGATATATCTTTTTGTATCTGTTGAATACCTTTGAACCGTAGCCTCAAATTGAGAAATTTCAATTTAACTATTGTAAACCAAAAATTGGCTGGATGCTTCACCTCCTGTAATAATAACACCATCACTGGTTTTGAATATAGTTGAGACTGATTTGACCGGCCTGTTGATCGAACGGTAACGCGTTCGGCTCTGGAGCAAGAGGCTTGCGGTTCAAATCTCGGGCGGTTCAAATCTCGGGTGGGTCAAATCGGACACAGTGTTGCCAACGGCTCGCCACCGCTGTGACATTTCTTCGAAAGGAGCAGTGATGCCCAGGCGCTAATGGCGCGGAGATGGGCCCCGCCAACTCGTTACACGCTTCAGCGTAATACAGCGAGTATACTAAAAGATTTGATTTGAATATGATTAAACCATAGACTTTATGTAGTAGACTAGAAACAAACGCAAGGACAAAAAGAGAAGAACATTGAAACAGCTTGCTCTTGTTCCGAAGGTTTGTTGGATATATTCCTAGAACGAATGAACCGCAAAGAAAAAAGTGACGTTGATTGGAAGAATCGGCATATCTTAGAACAAATGAACCATGAAGAAAAAAAGACAAAGCTGTCAGCTTCCAGTCTTCCAATAAAGAGTCTATGGCCATTGGCCAGGCTATTGATTAGCATAGAGCTTCCCCAAGCCCGCATTTTATGGGCGATTTGGGACGCTCATTTTCTGCATTTTGTGCAAGCTGTTGTAATCAGTAGGGTGCTATGGTTGAGGTTGAAAAATAATTCAGTTGCACAGTGCACACTTCACCTCAACCTGCTGTAGCAGCACAAATGTGACCCACAGTTTCAAATTGAAAGTGCTCGATACCATTCAACTTAAACATAATGTATTCCGCACTTCTGAAAAACATTACCGTGCTTACCTTTTATAGCACCAGTATTTCTTGGAAATAATCCAACGTTCTTTAACTGTTTTCTATCTGACTACAGATTGTTCTGTGCTCACACAATCACACTATGCTGTACCTTCGCCTGCTTACGGTATTATACTTTGCTTTATTCACGTTCATTCGTTCAAACAACGAAGGCTTTATTTCACCAAACAATCAATGACGCTATTCGATGCGTAACTTCAGTTTGTGGTTGCTTTGACAAACATGACAGTTAATGGTTAAGCAGTTTCATGGTCTAACGATCTATATGTACTACGTTGTCAAGCCAAATGTTCAGCAGTATTTTTGCTTTAAGTTGCAACCATGCAATCTGCAAGGTAAATCACTTGCAAAACAATCAGTCAATCACTTTATTTATTTTTGTTTTTTTTCATTTAGATTATTAGAAAAGAAAAGGCCTTCTTCTTAATAGCTAGTAGTAGTAGTAGATGTTTATTTCTGATCTAGGACTAACAACAAATTCTAAAACAGAAAACAGAATCTACCATTCACAGACCGTAAAATTCTAAATCTAAAAACTATATACTAAAAGCCTGTTTACAACGTGTTTTGTTATTCTACTCGTCTGGAGACTATCTGGTTTAAACAGAAAAAGAAAACAGTAGGCAACCAAAAAACAGCTACTAACTGGGCAACATGAACGATTGAACGCCAACTAAGAAATTGTCACGCTAATTCTCTTTCCCCCGAAAAAGGTCCTTAATCGTGAAATAACAGTGAAAAAATAATTAATTACGGTACTTTTTGTTTCCTTCGGAAATTCTCAAACTCTTTGCGAGCGAGTCATTTTCCTTGTTGATCCTGAAAATGGTAGGCATCGAGCGGGGCCCAGGCCTTAACTCGTACAATGGCTTTGTATGATAGCGTGTTGGGCAGCTAAGTTCGACTGAAGACTTGTAGCCTTGCCGAGAAAGTTAATAAATTGTTGCCGCTTGATTGCTTCTGCAATAGGCCTAATTCTGATCAATGATTTTGGTTCTACTCGGGCCGCAAAGTTATCTTAGGTTGTAAAAGTTTGCTCTCTCGTTGACTTAAGTAGCTCATCTGCCTGGTTGCGTTAAATTTGCGAACACGCAGCTAATATCACTCAGGGATGTGGAAGCGGCAATTTTTAAATCGTTTCCGCTTCCACCCTTAGCGCTTTCGCTTCCACCACTTGATGACGTAATTTTGCTTAAAATTTTTGATCTTAAAATTTTTTGGCAAAAACTTTTTCGAGTTAAGTCAAAATACAACAGTTTTGTTATCATCATCATAAAAACAAGAACTAAATTAAATAATTGTATTCAGTAGTTTGTCATCGCAAGAATCTGCGCATTGGCGTAGTCAGGGATTTCATTTGGAACGGCCATGAAGAGTCAAGTCCAATTAATCGAATTGTCGTTATGTTTCAGCTGATGCAAATTTCTCTGAACGTTCACACAGAAGTTTAAAACGATAATGAGCGATTATTTGGGATCTGGTGATGGATTTTCAAGCGCTCGGTATAATAACTTATATCAACTGCATCTGCGTTGTTAAGCGCAAATCTTTACTTGGTTATAATTAGATAGCCCTGGGGCGAAACTTCCACATTTGCAGAATTTTGTTTTTTAATAACCTGTTTGAGCATGTGGCTGGCTTCAAATTTTTCATGGAACGTTATTTTTAGGACAGCTAAATAAGTAAACACTGCAAGAATTATGCGCCATGCGGTTATACACTGTACCATATTAGAATAATTCTTGTCTAAACGGTACTTAAAATAATTAAGGCAAGCAATTTTAACATCATACTTAAAGTTTAAACGTCATACAATACTAAACTTTGTTTAGAGACGTTGTGATCATGCTCTCCTCTGTTTGCTTTTCAAGGATATATTATCGCAGAGAAAGCAATTAAACTGCTGGAACTGGAAACTTAGTTTATGTTGGTGAATGCTGTTTTATGCGAGTATGGCTTCTGACTTTGTTTATACGAGTATGGTCTGACTACAGCCCCTGTAATCCTAATTTACTATCGTCCTCTCTGACAAATTACACTTGCGGTTTGAAATCTAAGAATGCGCTCTGCTTAAAGAAAACGCAACCCACAGCTAAGTTAAGAAATCCATTAAGCTTAAGAAAACAAAGGAATTACGTCAAATTAAAACAGCTTAGTTACATCGTTAGCAACAAAAAGCAAATTAAAACCGGCACAAATTTAATCAAAGCAAATTCTACTCCTACACAAAGATAAGCCTACACATGTATAAATTAGCAAATGGCGATTACTAATCAGTCCCAAATAAATATCCCAAAATTTGTGAGTTAAAATTAAACCCCAAAACTATGAATCACAAAAATTATACTTAAAGAATTATGAAAAAAGAGAAAATTTACTTAAGAGAAAGAAGTCAAACCAACCACGGCCAAAGTCAAACAAAATCCAAACTGAGAACCAATTGTCTTGGCATTGAAAGGAATGGGAGTCGGCTCAAGTCGTGGATTGAGTGAGAACTGTAACTGGCATCATCCCACCAACGAGGGTGCTACGCTTCCTTCACTTAGCGATGATTGATGAGTGGCGAGCTGACGGCTGTGATTGATGATCGGTGAGCGATTCTTAGCTGGTTCCAAAACGCGAGGACAACCAATCTTCTGTCTTCGCAAATGAGTGTGACGCAATCGACTTCTTCGACTCAATTCACAACTCGTCGTGATGCGGCTCTACATCCTTCTTGACTTGGAAGCCGCTCTTCGATATCCAGCGAACCGAACAGCACCTAACTTCTTCAGAACATATGGTCAGTGCAGCAATTCCACTACATAAACCGGTTCAACCTGCCGTGCATACCAAAACTGTCGAGCACAGGCGAACGATAACTCCACTTCAGTCCAGTACTCCTGTTCAGCATTACTAACAGTTCAGCACTAAAATCAGGTGCGTAGCCAGGATTTCGCATAGGGGGGGCTTTTTTGAAAGCTTGAAACAACAGTAAACAAACTAGACTCAAATTTTTATCAGTCTTGAATTAGTTTGAGGCGGTTTTTCTGACAATATTAGGTGATCACAAAAAAAAGGTCTGCACTGAAATTCAAACGGTTTTTCCGGCCGAAATTAGGTGATCTCCAAAAAAACAAAAAAAAAGGTCTTCACCAACTTTGGATGAACTACAGATGAAAAATAACTCCCCTGTTCTGGTCCAAATAACGGCAAGTCCTTCACAACTTCTACTCCCAAATCCCGTTGAGGGGGCTGTTTTCATATTTGGAGCAAAAATCGACCTCAAAAGCACTAAAAACGTGCTATTTTGCATACTTTTCAGGCCAATGGGGGGGCTAAAGCCCCCCGACCTAGCTACGCCACTGACTAAAATCCAAAAAGAACACACGGGCGTATATGTAGGTCATAGACACGTGGTCAATATCGTGAAGGTACAAGAGGAGAAACGGAAAAGTCTACGGAAAAACAGGTCAGCAAACGCGGTAAATAAACACCAAAATATCCTGACCTAGCAGTAGCCTACGTCGCCAAACAGATTTTCAAGTTCGTAGAAAAGTGAGAAGAAAACGACCAAAACTACGTAACTTGGTGTTGAGATACGATTGCACAAAACACGAAAACTGAAAATCCTAACTTATCGAAAACTATGACACATTCAAAAATACGAAACACTATGTAATAAACAGCAAGTATCCGAATTTCCCAACAAAAGCTACAATTTGGAGTAAACAAGTGATAAGCTATCATGGTAAATTTTCTTGAGAAAACAAAAACAAGCTAACCAAAATTAGGTAATGTGAAAGTTGCAGTAACAGCCCCAAAAATAGTCGAAGCCCGAATTAAAAGTTTCTAAGAAAAACGTTAAATTTTAGGACTAAAGTAGAGAATTTTTGAAAACTTATATTTTTAAAAATGAGTTGTTTAGCTGTAGGGGTTACCGCGGATCTAAGTGTACTACTAGCCTTTAAAAATGCTTCCTTGCAAATGACGATCGATCATACATTCACTTTTTGTCGTATATTTTTTTAAAAATTGCACTACATTCAAGTTTTAACGTTCGATACGAATGGTCAAAGTGAAAGCGTTACCCTTTTACAGCTTCCGCTTCTACGAAAATTTGTCGCTTCCGCTTCCACATCCCTGATGTCACTAAAGAGAATGTCAACGTAAAAATAACCACCCAGCAGGTATGTCGAAGCAGCAAATTATTGTGGAAGCGGAAGCTAGAAGCGACAAAAAGGTTCGCTTTCATTATATGACCATTCTTGTCAAACGTTGAAAACTTAAATGTGATTCAATTTTTTGTAACATCTTTGACAAAAAGCAGAGGTGGAGTCGAGGACACAAGGCTCGAGGCCAAGGCCAAGGACACAAAAAAAATCCGAGGCCAAGGACAGCCTTTCCGAGGACAGACACTCTCGAGGCCAAGAACAGGAATGCTCGAGGCCAAAGCCAAGGACCAACGACACAAGCGCAAGTGCTCTCCAAAAAAAATCTTCACAAAAATTTTTCAGGTGATCTCCAAAAAAATAAACATAAAAAAAGGTCTTCACAAAAATTTTTCAAGCGATCTCCACGAAAAAGCGTTTTCCAAAAAACTTTTCAAGCGCTCCACAAAATTTTAACCATTCAAAAAATAGTGCTGTCCTCGAGCCGAGGACAGTCCAATTTTCGAGTACTTGAGGCCTCGAGGCCAAGGCCAAGGACTTCAAAATGTGTCCTCGAGGACTCCACCTCTGACAAAAAGGTATTGTTAAAGATCAAACCTTTTTAAACGTTTATGGTTCACTAGCATGGCCGGCTCCCCCCTCCATCCATATCACTATTATTCAAAAATGAATCACGCAGCCTATAGGTACCATCTCATTTTTTAACTAAAGATGTTTAAAAATTTGCTGTTTTAGTCCCAAGGTTTTTAAAATTTTCTCAAAATTTTTGGGGCTTTGCTCATTTTTTTTAATAAGATTTTAAAGAGCATATTGTATTGATCCAACAGTTAAGTTTTCTACTGTTACAATAGCATCTCATCCAAGAATCCAATAACATGACCACTGGATCAGGTGCAAATTGAACTCAGATCATGCAATAAGGTCATCGTAAAATTGGTAAAAACGACGCCTTTATCTTTTTGGCCACGATGCCGTCTGTTTGTCCACTGAAAGTTCGATTCCCCATCAGTCATGCGTCGTTGTGAGATTTGGGTTGTTGTCATTATGCTGTGTGTCGTTGGTCACAAGAAAGCGACGGTGGCGTCAGCGGTGCTCTTTTTTGAACGATTCCAATAAAAATTTCTGGTTGACTTACACCCAAAAATTTGCTGTTTTATACAAAGTCACCTAGCAGTATGATAATTTTTGTAAATCCCCTTGTCTAAGAACACAACAACGCATCTAGGGGTTGAATCCAGATCGTGCGGTCAGGTTCGTGGAAATAATCCCATGCATTTACCTTATCGGCCACGCTGCCGACGCCTTTCAAAACCATACTTCACGCATGTTTAAACCATACTTCACGCATGTTTACCTCTGGGAGCCAAGCAGTTTTCTGTCGAGATGGTGCGGTCACACGCAGTATTTGCTGACCTTTTCGTGAGTAGCCTATTATTCACGACTTGCGGTACAATGATACTCGATGTATCTTTTGTGTTGGCCAAGAAATTCTCGAGCTCTCCAGACAGCTTATCGAATCGTTGCATGTGCGTTGAAACAGCTGTTTTTCCGAAAATTTATTGAAACTCTCAGCAACAGTGGGCTTCGGTTTAGGACCCCTACTTGTGATCTTCTGGGAGACTACAGATTTTCTAACGCGCTTTGCTTACCACAAGAAAAATGTAAAACTTCGTGGCTGTAGCTGCCAGACCACAAGCGTAGCTAGGGGGGAGGGGCGATGGGGCTATAGCCCCCCCCCCCCCCATTGGCATTTCGACCAAAATGTAGAATAAGAAAAAAACACGTTTTTAGCACTTTTGAGACTGTTGTATGCACTGGAATGGACTAAATAGTGATTTAAAACATTTTTTAAACATATATTCAGGGGGCTAATTTGTCAAAAATACAACTCACAAATAAACGAAAACTTCAAAAAATGGCCAAAAATTAGCGATCAAATTCGATCGCTAGAGTGAAAATGCTAAACATAGGTGTCATCAACAAATACGAGTATACTATAAACTTAGAAAGAGGGGGTTATCCAGTATTAGTTAATTACCAATCATTCCTCCCGAATCTCTTTTTGTTAGCCCTCTGCCCCAAATATTTTTCTGTACAAACCGTAGAAGAAATGCTGTGGATTACTCCATGTAAGTTTTATTGAATTATACGTATTTATGATTTACCAGCATCTAAATAAGAGAACTAAAATTTTACCATAAGCTACCTCCTAAATAGCCCATTTATGCAATTAGTTTAATCATGTTTACACAGCCAATTTCTCTGCCACGTTTTAAAAGCATTATTTTTTTATCAAAATAGCCCTAAAATTAAAGTATTTTTGCAAAAAATGCAAAATTTTTGAGCACAGGGGGCTCCACCCCCGGACTCCCAAAACAGCCCCCCCCCCCCCCCATTGCGAATTCCTGGCTACGCGCCTGAGCCAGACTCTAGTATTTCACAACTGACTGGACACAGGCGTTGTTCACTGTCCAGATGGGGCGTAGCATAACTCGACCAAATTTGAGGCATAGACCAAATAAAAGGGCTTTTGAAATATTTTGGGAGCAATTCCGGTTGAGCACAAAAAAAGTACGACGGAAGTAATGAAGCGCCGTTCTGTTTCTTTCTTATCTTAGTGAAGTTTCGAACCCTTGTTTTTTGATTTGTTGTATTACGTTCAAAGCCATGGCTCATTATCTTCATTTTTCTTTTGATTCAAAAGGCCAAAAGCAAATTATCTAAAATTCGCAGACTTTGAAACTTAGCAAATCCGGTTGTGTTGTAAGTACTTGTTTGTTTATTGTTTAATGACGAAAGAACTTTTTGATTCGTCGTTTTCAATCTGTGTTGTACGCAAAGTTTTAGAGTTTGCGAGCTGAGACTTTGCGGTGTCGACACACATTTCAATTATAAGTGTCTACGGAGAGCAGAAGCTGTTTTTTGTTTTACTGCACCAAAGCGAGTAGTCCGTAGAAAAAGAAATTTTAGGTTGAAGTTAAGTTGTCGCTCCTTTTGTAGCATGTTTAGAAGACATTTTAAATTGTTAGTATTAAGTAGTCGCCCAAGTGCCTGTTGTTGAATCCTGGATATTATCTGACCGGGTTACTCTACCCAAATATTTCCTTTTACGCCTCCTCCCGTTAGAGCTAGAGTTGAATTTTCGCAAAGTCTCAGCTTTCAAATCGACATCGGATTTACAACCAAATTATCAGTTACAATTTACGTACTACGTCTGCATCGCAAACTCATCGGTAAGTGAAATGTACAATACAGTACTTGTGTAAATTCTGGTTATAAATTATGTCGATGAGATAACGAGTTATGTGCAAAGGTTATTATTTTGTTTTTGTTACAGCGTTATTGTTTTTTTGTTTTTTTTGTTTTGCTATACTATACAACTTTTCAACTTTAATTTTTTCGTAAATTGTTTCTAGTGTTTTTTAAGCGCTTGGTTTTTCCAGAAACCGCTGACCACTAACAATAAAAGAACTATACTTTGAACCAAGTCGCGTGTTACGAATTCAATAAAAGCAGACGTAGAATAAGAACGAATCCGTAACAATTAAGATTTTGGGGGGTTACAAAAAGAGTGGTACCCCCAGCTATGTCAAAATATTTGTCTCGTAAATATCTTCCGATATCAAAAAATAGCACCCTAGCTAGAGTTGTTCAAAGATTATGGGGGGTTTCCAGAGGGGTGATATCTCCAAACTATGTCAAATTATTTACAAATATCAAAAAAATATCGTCCTAACTCAAGTCGACCAGAAAATTTATTTTCGGGAGAGTTTTCGGAAGGAGGGTGGTACCCCCCAGCTATGTCAAAATACTAGTCTCTGAAATATCTACTGATATAAAAAAAAAGTTCAGCCTAACTTAAGCCGTTCAAAAAACTAATTTTTGGGGACCCAATTTTCGCGGGGTTCCTGGGGGAGTGGCCAACAAAATTTCAGGGACAAAATTGCGTTTGCAGCTCAACAACTTTCCACAAAATTAGATTTCTATGCTTTGTGGTTTAGGAGAGAAAGAGCGTACATGATCAGATTGAAAAAAGGAAAAAATACACACAAAAAAAACTTTTTGCGGCCAAAAGTGGGTTGTTAGGAATGAAAGGGTATTTTAAGACATATAAGATCGTGTAAAATATTTTTGCCGGACTTAAGCCGTTTTCGAATGAGACCGCTATTTATGCCAAATTTGCCGGAAGGTTTTCGGGTCGTAAAACCAAAGTCACGTGACTTATTGCCCCGAAAATCAGCACAAACATACAAATCATTAATCTCAACCTGCTGTCAAAACTTCACGAAGCTAGACCAAACCGTTCTTGAGTAATAAGCAAAATTCTGAAACTTCGCACTCATTAGTTTAAAAATGACCGAGTAAAAACCAAAGAACACTCGACGCGAGCTGCGGTTGTTCCATGTGACTCGAGCAGCTTTTTTAGCTTGTTGAAAAATGTAAAACTGTGTTTATTGGATAGCAAGCAGAGGTGGACAGCGCAAGTCATAAAAGTTGCGGCGCACGCGCAACTACTCTGAAAATCTTGCTCCGCAAGCCGAAAAAATAATTGCGCTGCAAGCACAGCCGCAAGTGTGACGTTTTAAAAAGTATGATTCTAATTGACTCACTGCTCAAACTGCGCTAAGCTACGGTACAAAAGCAATATTCAAAGCAAATTACGCATGCTGCCAAATTAGAAACCAAAAGATTATTCATTTCCTTTAAAAAACACAAGAATTGAAAATGTGCATTGCTTAACCTCTTTGGGCAAAGAACGTCTTTATTTATACCTAACGAAAAAATACTCTCAACATCCGCACTTAAAGAAATCGGGGTGTTCAAAAAATCTTCTAATAAAGTCAACATGCTGTCGTAAGCAAACGACTTTGGAGACACTGTTTATTTCTAATGGCTAGTCAAGGAAATCTGTTACAAGCTTTGATATATATTTTGTGCTTCTGAAGCAATTAGCATTACTCTCTAACGAATGATGGAGCACGCTAAAAAAATTGTCTTGTTTTCTTGTTTAAAGAAATTAAACCATCCAAGATTTACTCTTAAGAGCTATGCCACCGTATAGTGTGGCTATACAAATGCTGTCACTCCTGTTTGCAATATCTTCCAAGTTTTCCCGGACTAGCAAAAAAGTTGTAATTAATAGTTTTTGTTGTTTCTTGTTTTTGAATTACGATAAAAAAGTCGGACTGTTGCGAGTAACGCGTTTAATGCCAAACTAAAGCAAGAATAAGATTTTCGAGTAGCGTATGTCTGAAAAGACAATTACAACAATAATTTTTCTGTTTAAAACTTGATTTTACAACCATTTTTCTAATTATTCGATTGGAAATTTTCGTTGAAAAATCGGCAAAGTATTTTACAGCAAAACATTTCAGCGAAAAAAGTACCCTGCTGTAAATCCAATAGAAGTTTTGCAAGCAATGGACGAATGAAATTTTCCATGAAGAGGTTTTTATGCACCTACTACCTCGTCATAGGCGTAGCCAAACGGGGGGTGGGGCAAAAAACCCGCCTTCCTCCCAACTGACATGCCTCCAATGAAAAAAATAATAACAACGAAGTACAATGTTTTTTCAGTTTTTTTCAGCATTTCCGCGTATACAACAGTGTACGAGTACAACAGACTAATATTAATACTGACGACCAGGTGGCCTGGGTCCCTTCAAATATATTTTTTGCCATCCAATTTGAGTGTATAACCCGGGAGAAATTCAAGGTTTTTGTCCACAGAGTTGCAACCTTAGGCCCTTAGCTAATCATTTTGTGAACTTAATGCATTAACATGACTACTTATTAACTATCTATTGCGCCAATTTCAAATCACAATCCACCTCGCCAGTTTTACGCGACAAAATACTTTTGACAAAAAAAAATTAGCTAGGCAAAATGCTTACGGTATTTAACAAATTGTTGAATTTGAATTGAAAGTGCCTGGGCCCCTAGTTGAACATGTACTCCTAAACCTGGTTATTTTCATGACAAAACAAAAACCTCCAAGGCAATTACTCGAGTATTATTTAGTGCCAAAAATATTGTAGGAGGTAATGTACCTTGCTTATTCCACTTGGTCCAATTAAGTCAATTACAAAATTTAACTCCCAAAATCATGATTATAAACGTGTTTTGAACTTGACCTGTAACTAAAAGGAAGACTCACCAGTTTGATTTTTTCAATTGGCTTTCAAATCTTAACAATTTATTTATTTTAAATGGCTGTAAAAGCGTGCGAAATATGATTCAAATGATATTAAAGTAGCTATATTTTACCCCAAAATTACAAAAAATCGCCAGCGGCCGGCGCTTATACCACAGGCTGTGATACGTTGGGGTTAAACAAGTTTGCTCACCACGTCTCCCAAGTTACACAATTTTGGAAAGTTGTTTAGCTTTTGGTTCAAGTTCTTTCTCTTTAGTAAAATCCAGGTAAAATGCCAACCCAGGCCCCCAACTTGTGATCCTCCATTTTACAATATTATTGTCCCAGAAAATTCTCTCTTTTCGAAAAATTTTGATAACGTCATTGCGAATGATTTGCTGTTTGGCTCTCTCCTCCAATCAAAAATCCTGGCTATACGCCAATGTACCTCGTAAATATTTTTTTCTTAACTTTCATCACATTTGATTGAAAAACAATTATTCCTAATCTACAGTGTTTGAATTGCGCTTGTGCGATTGCGCTCAAAATTGCTAAAATACTTGGGGTGCAAGCGTCAGCGCAACCGTCTAAAAATAATCGCGGCGCAAGCGCAACCGCAAGCAAAATAGTTGCGCCCCAAGTGCCCACCTCTGATAGCAAGTCTTGAACTATTTGAGCATATTACATCTTTTTTGCAAAACCATGTTGAATTTCGAATAACCAAAAATAAATGCTTGGCTCAAATCAAATCAATTGTCACTAAATGTAAATAAAACCAATTTTTTATTCTTCATTAAAACCAAAGAAAAAATCTTTTCCCAAATAAATGATTGTAAAATAAAACAGGCCAATTGCGTAAAATATTTAGGAGTATTTCTGGATAACAAACTCACTTGGAAAAAAACATTGAATATATTGAAACTAAATTATCGGCTGCGTCTGGTGCCGTCTATAAATTATGCAAGTATATACGTACCTCAAAAAGCTTTAATCTCAGTGTATTATAGTTTAGTGTATTCTCATCTCCAACATGCAATTATCTGCTTGAGAAATTCTTCCAAAACCATTAAGCATAAACTACAAGTCAAACAAAATCGTATCATGAAAACATTATGCAACAAATTTGGTACAAAAACTAGATTAAAACCATTACATGAACAACTGCAAGTCCTGAATATAGATTAAATTTACAAATATTAGAGTTTGCCAAATTTATGGCAAAAGTCAATTTAAATAGATTACCTGTATTTTGTAGAACAATCAACGATTTTTAGAACTTTGTCCTCTCTTCATATGTACTGGACCCGAAGTGTTTCATCCAAAAGTTTTTACGTGCAAAAAACATCGCTGGTTAAAACTAATCAATCGCTTAAAATTTCTTGTTTAAAATTTGCAAGTTTACCCAGACATACAAGAGATAAAGTTTTAACTTCCAGTGACAAAACATCATCAAAAATACTAAAACTCTCCTTTTGGATATCCCGTACCTGTTAAGCGAAATCATTTTTTTACTTGTGTGTACATAGAAATGAATTCCTATCTATTTGTTTCTGTGCGTCTTTTTTTTTCCTTTTTTTTTATCAATTTTTTTCTAATTACCTAAATCAGAACGAAATCTTCCTCTTAGTGTCGAAATCCTACAGCCGAATTTTGCACTATTTCTAAGAGGAGGAGCAGACTCGGCGACCGTGTCGCTTGATTAAGCGACGTTCTTATTTTGGTCTTTTGCTTCTTCTCGTCGTGCTAAATCGTGTCGTCTAATGTTTGCTGATTTAGCACTTAGTGTATTTGTTTTTGCTCGACAATAAAAGAATACTACTACTTCTACTACTTTGAACTGTTGTAGGGTACTGCGGTAAGTGTAGAGCAGGGGTCGGCAACCTGCGGCCCGCGGGCCAAATCCGGCCCGCCGACACATTTTATCCGGCCTGCGGCCTGTTTTTGAAGTTGTGTATTTATCCGGCCCGCGATCTCTTTACGTAACCATGACAATTAGCGTAGCAAACAGACGTTTAGCGATCACTATTTAATTGAGCTGAAATCACGCTTCTAAACAATTGCATGATGCAATAGATTTGACTGAAAGCATTTCCGTGTTTTACTCTGTTAAAGACCCGGCGGAAAAAAGAAAAAGAATTTTAGTCGCCCATTAAGCACTGAGCAGTTCGCATCTTGCCTATGAAAACACGGAGAGCGAGTGTTTTTGCAGGAATTGCACTAACATGCTTTCTAATCAGTGGCGTCGCTAATGGGGGGGGCGGCCATGTTGGGGTGACACCATTTTATGATAACAATCGAACAAAAAAGAAAACAAGAATATGTTTAACATCATTGGAGATGTTTAGCACACTGGAATGACTAAAAATAATTAAAAGCATCTTTTGAAATGCTTATTTAGAATGGGGTGCTAATTTGTCAAAAATACAAATTGCAATTCAGTAAAACTTAAAAAATCGCTAACACAAAGTAGTCAAATTTCATCGCTTGTTGAAACACGCTGAATATAGATTTCATAAAAAAAAACTCAGGAACAGAGGGTTTGAGCGGCTATTCAGTATTAGTTACTTAGCAATCACTTAGGCTCAAGTATCGCTTCATTCGCCTTTCCCCCCACTAATTGTTCTCTCTATTGCGTGAGGACAAAATGCTATATTCCTCGTGAGTTTGATTGAACTATAGGATTTTATGGTTTTGGTACCACCTTGCAAAATAATAGAACTGAAATTTTACCATCAGCCACCATCCACATAGCCATTGCCAATTTTTACTACATGTTTAATCATGCTGTTGCACTGCTAATATTTATGCCACGTTTCAAAAGCATTAATTTTTATTAAAATAGGCTTAAAATTAAGCTAGTTTTGCAAAAAACAAAATTTTTTAGCGCTGGGGGCTCTGACCCCAGACCCCCGAAATAGCCTCCCCATCGCAGATTGTTGGCTGCGAGCCTAAATCTAATCATGTTTTTGCACTGCTAATTTCTATGCCGCCAGAGTTCTCCCTGATGCCAGTTTAAAAAGCGTTAATTTTTATCAAAATAAGCCTAAAAGTAAGTAATATTTGAACAAAAAATTTTTGAGTTCTTGAGGCTCTGCCCTCAGACCCCCAAACACAGCCCTCCCCCCACTGCAGATTTCTGGTTATGCACCTGATACTAGACGTGTGCTGCTCATACTGCCGAGTTTTGGAATCTTGAAATGAGAAGTTATAGAGCTCGCCAAATAACTACCGCTATCTATAGCATTGAAGTAGTACCGCTATCTTTCAAATATAACCTTTTGCCGTCTACCATTAATTATGAAGGGTGACTCCACAAAACTCCGCCCCGGTTGTCACCATTCTTAGCGACGCCACTATTTCTAATGTCGTATTTGTTTGCCACTGAGCAGTTTGCTTTAATGATAACTGAATTTCTGTTTTGTTTTTAGTTAATACCTAGAAAACAGCTTTGTGGATTTTTTCGTCCACGTTTAGTGGAAACCTTGCTTATGGCCCGCGGCTAATTATTGAGCTTAATTTTGGCGCGGCAGCATGAAAAGGTTGCCGACCCCTGGTGTAGACTGTCGAGTCGTGGAAGGGTACACGCTAAACTAGAACAAGTGATATCCGAAAACTTCGCGACAGTTTCCAACTTTGACTGAACTTCATTACGCTTTTGAATAGTGACCCAATTGCGTTAAATGAATTTGTAAACATGTTGTCGTAAATAGTTGGATGAATAATTTAAATGCGCCTCTTTTCAATTTTGTTTCACTAATTTCATCAGCTTGTGGTTATTGCTTTTTAAGAAATAATGAAGGAACGTCAATTAAATGATTGTCCAGCCATAGCCATATACACCATTGTTGGTTTAGTTGAGTGACCTAATCGTCGAGTGGCCCATGTCGAAATTGGTGATTTTGAGAAAATCGCGTTTAAAGTTGACGCTTGTTTTCATGTATTCATTTAAGCATTAGCACTACGTACGTTTACGAGTTCATTAGTGGGGTAACCAAAATTTTTTTCACAAAATTTGGTGATCACGTGATCGCTGATTTTTTATTACGTGATTTTTGAACTTTGGCCTCTACACTACTCCAATATTTGCAAGTTTTGCGGATTCAAGTTAACTTGTTACAAAACTTTTACAACCGTGTAGTGTGGCCCACGTTATAAAAAAAAGAAAAAAAGAAAAACAAGGGCCGTAGAATGGAAGCATATCAAGGATATTATTTTGCTCGGTCGAACAATTGAGTGAAAAGTTTACGGTACAAATATTTACTGCTAAATAGTTGACAAATTTGTTTAAAAAAGACTTCAAAAATATTAAGTGTTTCCACCACAAACTACTAAATCATTGCACAATAACCACGCTACTCTGGTATTTTAATCGGTCAAGGGCCATTCAAATATCACATGACGCCTTGAGGAGGAGGAGGTTGGACAACAAGAGTTAGCTCCCATGCAAAAGAATAGGCAGTTAGAGATCGGAGAGTAGTGACGAGACGAAGTATAGTTTAAATCAAACAAGATGGAAAACTTTAAACCCTGGCTGGTTATGTCCATTAGCTGTAGTAACCACATAAACTAGAAGAAAGACTACTCTGACATTATAAAACCTTTCCAAAGTTAAGTCAAACTGCAAAAAAATTATGATATGTGGTGTGCAGATAATGAAAATTACATCTAAGACGCTAATGGGTCCATCTTTACCATTGGAGCCTCGTCCAGCAGGGGAGCGCCTAGAGACCTCCCAAATCATCATTCAGCAAAACCTCTGGACATTTGGGTCTTAGGTAGAGAAACTCGTTCGAAAAATAAGCGACAATTATCACCAGCCAAGCCCGAGTAGAAGCTCCACCAATGTGCCTGCACCACAGTTGGAGAGGCGAGTGGACCCAGCGCAAAGTATTCCTACTCGAGATAATGTTGAACACTCACGGTTAAACCATAAACTCTTTATTAGTAAACTAGAAACTGACGCGCGAAGAGGAAACGAAGAGAATCGAAGAGAAAAGGCTCCTCTCGCTGCAAAGTTTTTTTGGCCGCGCGTGAATTATTCGACACGATAAGGTTTGTCGTGGTAAGTTCAAATGCACAGTACATGCCGAAGCATTAGAAAGTTAGGCAATTTGAAGCTTACAATTGAAGCCATGAAGCTAGATCAGCCGAATAAAAAAACCAAAAGAAGTTTCCAGTTGAATTAATAAATCAGCACAAAAGAAGATGCTTATAAGGACTTGCTGATAGCGCAGCAGAAAAAAAAATTGACTTGGAGCGATAGCCAGACGGGGCAAGGCAGAACTCAGCCCGCCTGGAAATTTTTACTTGTCATATATGCACGGTGGCGTAGGCTTGGGCAAGATTTTCCAAAAGGGTGTGCATGAGTCAAAACTTAAAATTGGCATCATAAGTTTGGGGTCTGGGTCAAAGTCCCAGCCGCCGGAGATGATAAGGGGGTCTGGGGGCGAAACCCCCAGCACTCAGAGATTTTTACGTTGTGTTCGGATTAAAAGGTACGCTTTGAACGGTGCAAAACATACACAAAATAAGTATAAAAACAACTGAAGGGCACAAGCTAAATAATGTACTGAGCTATCCTTTTCCATAAGTATTATACGTAAGGCCAAGAAAGAAAGTAAAAATTTTGTTGCTATTGGTGACAGATTTTTTTGAAACATGCCAAGCATTAAACGCTGACTCATTGGCATTGGCCGCGAAACATCTGAAATATAACGTGCCTCCATAGCTGGTTGAAATTCTACTTCTTAATAAGCCCTTGTCTAGTTCGATCATTAGATATAGAACAATAGTTCCATGCCTTTTTTGTTGCAGTTTAGAGTGTGGTGAACTTGAGTTGAGTAAAGTCGACAGCGAGGTGGAGGTGGTAATTAAGCCGTCGTTTTTACGATGACTCTGATCGTATGATCTGGGTTCAGCTCAAACCCTGGTCACGTTGTTGTGTCTTTGGATAAGACGCTTTACGATGATTATTTCTACTGGTGGCTTCAAACCAGGGCGCCCGCAGGGGGGCACTTGCCCCCCCTGGAAATTAAGATGTCAAGTATTTTTTGTTTTTGAATTTGCAAAATAAGTCTAAATATAGCTATCTAAACTAAGAAAACAACCTTTTAGAGAGTTTTTTTAACTTCGTGCAGAGGGCGGGGGCAGTAGTGACGTCGCTAGGGGGGCAGCCCGCTCCGGTTGTCCTCATTTTGGAGTGACAAAAAGAAAACAACAATATGTTTTCTATCCAATCGAACAAAAAAGAAAACAATAATATGTTTAATAACATTCAAAATAGTTGGCCCACTGAAATGGAGTAAAAACGATTTAAAACGTCTTTTAAAACATTAATTTAGAGGGCTGGACGCTAATTTATCAAACATATAGCTCACAAATCAGTAAAAATTTTGATAACTGGCCAAAACTAAGCAATCAATTTTGATCGCTTCTTGAAACATGCTGAATATACGTTTCATGAAAAAATATGTAAGCTCAAGAATCGGGAGGGGTGGATGTTCAGTATCAGTTAAATACCAATCACTTCGACTCACTTATCCTTCCATTAGCTCCCCTCCCCCAATCATTTTTCTCTATTAAATATAGACGATATGTATTACTTGCTGCAAGTTTCATTGAACTATAAATTTTTTTTTGGTTTGTGGAACCAGCTTGTAAATAAAGAGCTCTGAAATTTTACGGCTAGGTACCTCCCTCATAGCCATTGCCCATTTATGTAACTAGTTTCATCATGCTTTGCACTGCTAGTTTCTATGCCACATTTCAAAAGCATTAATTTCAATCAAAATTGGCCTAAAATTAAAATATTTTTGAAAAATAAAATAAGATTTTTCGAGTGCTGATGGCTCCACCGCCAGAACTACAAAAGCCTCCGCTGGATGGGAGACGGAGCTTCCAGATCCCCAAAACAGCCCCTCCCCCACTGCAGATTTCTGGTTGCACGCCAGATACCAAACGTGCGCTGCTCATACTCCAAGTTTCAAAATCTTAGAATGAGAAGTTATTGAGATACCCAAATTACAATCGCGCCATCTACAGTAATGGCGTAGTAGCCTACCGCTTTCTTTAAAATATAATTTTTTTGCGGCCTTCTATACATTATGAAGAGTGACACTATTAATTTCGCCACGGGTGTTATTATCCTTAGCGACGCCACTGGAAAGCAGGAGGAACAGCATTGCTTATTTTACGTGAATTATCACACAGCTTTTTCTTAAAAGCGAGCCTAAGCAATATTCTAGGATTAAGCATTAAACTGTTTGATTAAACAATCAATATCAAACGTTTCAGCATCTGGCATTAAGCCCTTATCAGGATCTAAATACAATATACAGCGTTTAATATTTCAAGTTTACGCTGTGGTTATACAAACCATTAAATAATAATTACTCCGCCATTAAAGTAATTTTGATCAGAAACCGAAATCAAAACCAAGCTTGTAATCAATAGCGTAGTCAGGGGGGTTGTGCCCCTACATTGGCCTAGTAGACCAAAGTGCACGATAAGGAAAATGCCTCAATTTTTGCCCTTCTGAGGCAGTCTTTTGCAGTTATATGGCCTCTAAAGTGGTTCAAAGCCGCTTTTGATACATTAGTATTTTTTTTTGGAGGAGGTATTAACTTACTTATCAAAATACAGCTTAAAAATTAATCGATAAAATCTTGAAACATGGCTAAAACTGAGCTGTCAAAATTAATCGCTTAATGCAAAATGCTTAACGTAAGTTTCATAAAAAAGAGGATGGGGCTACTCATCATTTAATTTATTCAATTACAACAAGTTTTGGATTTGACCTGCGAGTAACATGGGGGTTTGAGAGACTGACTTACTTAATTCTTTCAAATGGCTTTCAAATTGTAGGCTATAAATTTAGGTTTTTAAATGGCTCTAAAAAGATGCGAAATTTGATTCAAATTGCGTTAATATGGCTATTTTTTTCAGAAATATCGGAAAAATTGCCCAGCAGTTAGGGTTTTGCACCTAGAACCCGGTATGTAATACGTTTTAGTTACACCAATTTTTTCGGCAGCTGCCCAATTGCGGCATTTTTCAAGCAAAAACTTCAATTTTTTTGGTTAATCAAGCCCTTCCTAACAAAATTCAGGTTGCAGTCAGTGGCGCAACCAAGGGGGCTAAGGTAGCTTAGCCTCCACTTCTTCTCTAAGTCACTTGGAAAACTTAACTCACATATACGAGCGTTTAAATGTGGTTTGAATTTGATCTGCAATTAAAGAGGGTTGAAAAGGCTGGGCATTTTAAAAATTGCAAGTAGATTTTTAATCTCAACAATTTTGCTCTTTCCAATAGCCGTAAAAGCGTTCAAAATGAGATTCAACTGATGCTAAAATGGTTATTTTTTTCAAGAAATTGCGAAAATTGCCCAGAGACTGGGGCAGTAGCGTAGCCAAGGGGGGGGATCTACAGCCCCCATCATTGGCCTGTTAACCAAAGTGCAGAAGAAGAAAAAAAAACACATATTTTATCACTTCGGAGACTTTTTGTTTTGGCGTTGGAACGGACTAAAAAGTGATTTAAAGCATCTTTTGAAACATATATTCATGGGGGAGAGGTGAATTTGTCAAAAATTAAAGTCACAAATCAATAAAAACTTTGAAAATTCCAAAAATAAACAATAAAATTTGATCGCTAGTGTAAAAACGCCAAACATAGGTTGGATCAACAAATATATTATAAACTCAGGAATAAGTAGGGGGGGCTATTCAGTGTTAATAAATTACCAATCACTTCTCTCAAATATCTTTCCATTATCCCCCCCCCCAATTATACTTCTTCATAAAATACAGACAGATTACGGGTACTCCGCGTGAGTTTTATTGACCAACAGGATTTTATGATTTACCAGCATGTAAACTAGAGAACTGCAATGTTATCATTAGCCATCTCCCACATAGCCCATTAATGCAACCAGTTGAATCATGTTGCGCTGCCAATTTCTATGCCAGGTTTTAAAAGCATTATTTTCTATTAAAATTGCTCTAAAATTAAGTTATTTTTGCAAAAAAATGCAAAATTTTTGAGACAGCCGCTCTCATTGCGAATTTTTGGCTACGCGCCTGGATTGGGGGCTTCGCTTCCAGACCCCCATCCATAATATAGGCTACTTGACAGAGGTGGGCGTTGCCCAAAATAGTTCGCAAGTTGCGCAAATTGCGCAAGTTGCGCAAATGCGCAATTTGCGTTGCGCACTATGCCTTTTTTTCAGCTCTTGCGCAATTTGCGTTGCGCTCTATGCCTGTTTTTTCAGCGCTTGCGCAATGTGCGTTTGCGAATCGGTAAATCTAATATTTGTTGCGCTTCAATTGTGAATCTTTTTCCCAGATGCGCAATCACAAAATAATTTTTAAATGTTGAACTGCATGTCTCTGTCAAAAAATAAAAAAATTTTGATTTCACAGATTTAAACCATGATCACGAGATAGTTGAGCATGCTGATTGCTGATAGAAAGATTTTTTTTCTTGTTTTATTTTCTTCTGCGTTATCTACTTTATTTCTTGTTTTGTTTTCTTCTGTGCTATCTACTTTTCTATCGAAAAACGTGCTGTATTTAAAGTTTAAGCGATTGAATATACCGAGGAGGACTAGTGTGTGACAGAAATCAAGGGTGCCAGGTCGGGAGATCCCCCTCAATCGGGTCCTCCAAAATTTCGAACTTTTAAACCGTTAGAGCTAGATGAATCAGATTTTTGAAATGGGTAGATATCAAAAGTAAACTGAACGTAACAAAAATTGGGGGTACCACAATGGGGGTTTGTCCCAAACGGACCCTTTAAAATTTAACCACTTAACGCTGGACACATGAAATTTTCAGGGTGAGCTAATATGAAAAAACGTTTTCCCTAACGGGGCTCTCCAAAACTCAAACTTTTTAATCTTTTAAAATTGATACATGAAATGGTGGTCCACAAATTTTCAACTTTCCTATTTGAAGCAACCTTTGCATTTCTGCACCATCAGCTTCTTCCGGAAGGTGCTTCTCCAGTGCAGGCTTGACTGTGAGCGATTTAAGAATGCAACTATAAGAGCTGAACATTTAGAAGCACTTAATGTCATGCACTGCAATAAAGCGCTGCTTTAATAAACCTGATCGTTTAATAATTTTTTTCGGAATATCGGTGGTGGTTGACTGGTAGTTCACTTTTTCATCAAAATTAAGTTAATTAAGCCAGGTTAGAATTCGGTTTTAGCTATTCGGAATAATTCTGAAATAGCCTGCTATTCTGAAATACCCATCCCTAGTGGTAGTATTTGTGCTTCAGATAAACTACATGCTGTACACGGCTGAAAGACATAGAGTAATGAATCGATATTATATCAGGGATCGAAATTACCTTTTTTTGACAACTTGCCCGAAAAAAAGGTACTCTAAGTTTTGAGGTCAACTTGGAAAAAAAGCAATGAATTTGCAAAATACGCGTAGCTTCGGGAATCAAGTTTTTGTGTGCGATCGTTTAGATAATGTGATGCATTCAGTAACTTTTTCCAATCGTGCATCAGCAAAAATCGATTTTTTGATTGTAGATATTTCATTTAATATTTAACGATCATAATTATTAATTACCGTTGTGGTTTGTTGCAAACGTATTTTTATTAGCGAATATTTTGGAGACTGCACCAGCTAAAAAGCTAAAAGATTTTCGAAATAATCATAACAAAAAAATTGCAAAACTCTTGGCGTTATCTTCATGCAGCGCCGGGTAATACTTGTGGTATCTGAAACAGCTGTTAGCGTGGCACGCGCCGGAAAACTTTTCTAAAAAAAAAAACGGAACATTTTGTGCCAAACAGTTGCTAAACGCGTCCAAGAATCGAAAAATCTGCGTGCGATTAAGACGTGTTAATTGCGATTAATAATTGCTTTAATTGTGATAATTACAAAGTGCTTACTAAAATAAAGCAAGAAACAGCTTTCTTTACGTACATATTTTACTTTATTGCAACAAAACCGGGTAAATTGCGTTTTTAAATAATCCTGTTTGAAGTGGTCTAATACGCTATATTTTGTTAACTTGCCGTCGGGGAAGTTAAGCCAAAAACGAACTTGCCCGAAGCGATTTCAGCTTGCCTCGGGCTAGCGGGTAGGCGTTAGTTTTGAACCCTGTATTTAGTTTAAGCTACCTCACTCAATCAGTACGAAATACTTTTTGTTTGTTGAACTGTAATTAGTAGCCGAAAACTTGGCCTCTACCAGAGGTGGAGTCGAGGACACTAGGCTCGACGCCAAAGCCAAGGACACAAAAAAATCCGAGGCCAAGGCCAAGGCCAAGGACAGCCTTTCCGAGGACAGACCCTCTCGAGGCCAAGGACAGGAATGCTCGAGGCCAAGGCCAAGGACTAAGGACACAACCGCAAGTGTTCTCCAAACAAAAAAAGGTCTTCAAAAAAGTTTTTCTAGCAATACCAATTTTTAGGCGTAGCCAGAGTTTATGACTGGGGAGGCCTAAACCACAAATTACATGCAATGACGTCATCAAAAATTTGCCTGTTGGCACTTAACCAAGATTTTGCAAAGGGAGAGAACTTAAACTAATATAGTTGAAAAGTGCAATATTAACTTTGGAGACGTTTTGAAAAAGCCAGTGTAACTTAAACGTATCACAGACGGGGGTCTGGGGGCGAAGCCCCCAGCTGTTGGGCAATTTTTTGTAATTTTTTGGAAAAAAAAAGCTATTTTAATGCCATTGAATCACATTTCGCACATGTTTAGAGCCATTTGAAAGCACTAGATTTTTGACATTTGAAAGCCAATTAAAAAATTAAATTGTTTAATCCTTTTTCAAATTGCAATTTAAGTCAAAAACACGTTTAACATCTTGCATTTTGGTGTTAAAGATTAATTGTACATGATTTGGTCCAGGTAGGGGCAAGTAAGGTGCATTGTCTTGTGCAACATTTTAGCTGTAAACGAAAATCCACTCGAAGATTTTCCTTAGAGATTTTTGTTTTGTCATGAAAATAACCAGTTATAGAAGTACATGTTAGGCAGGAGGCCCAGGCCCCCTCAATTGAAGTTCAACGATTTGTTCAATCAGCATTTTCCATGGCTGATTTTTTAAAAGTATTTTGTGCGTAAAAACTGCGCGGTGGAGGTGAATTAATGAATTGCTGATGAAAAATAGTACAATAGATGGTTATGCTTACTAACCATGTTATTGCCGGGCCGGATTTACATCGTGCTGGGCCCCTGGCACTTTGGAGATTTTCGCAACATCTTTCTGCCAAATGTAGGTGAAGACCATAAAAAGTCTTTAGATTTGAGCGTAGGACGTTTAGCTGGTACTGTGCCATATTGTGGTAAATCCGGCCTTGGTTAATGCATTACGTTCGTAAAAAGACTAAATGTGATCCTGAGATAGCAACTTTTGGGACGAAAACTATCCATTTCTTCCAGGTTTACGTTTAAATTGGCTGGCAAAAATTGATTTTAGGGGGTCCCGGGGCCCATAGGCGTAGCCAGGGGAGGGCCCAGGGGGCCTGGGCCCCCCCCCCCAATCAAAACTCCACTAATCATATTGAACAGTAAAGTTACGGTGAGTGAACAGTAATTTAACAGTAACGCTGAATTTGGGCGGAAAAATCGTTGGAATTTCCGATTTTGGTCGAAGAAGCACTTCTGATTTCGGTGAAGACCTTTTTTTTTTTTTTTTTTTTTTTTGGAGATCACCTGAATTTGGGCGGAAAAATCGTTAGAATTTCCGATTTCGACCCAAAATTCACTCTCAATTTCGGTGAAGACAGCCGAATTTTTGAGGGTTTGGGCCCCCCCCAATCAAAAATCCTGGCTACGCCTATGCCGGGGCCCCTGGTCTTCAATATTGTTGTTTGCTACTGGTGTAAGCGAAAAATGCTAAAAAGAAACTGAAACTGAAGAAACAATAAGCTTTTTTTGTCACATGTTTGTCGTTGGTGAAATTTCAATTGGGGGGGAGGCCCGCTTGGCTAGGCCAATGCTCTCATTGCGGAAAACAATAAAGGTGTTTGCAAATTTTCCGCGAGGTTTCTGGCGTATTCCAACAAAATTTCAACGGTTCAAAAATAGTGCTGTCCTCGAGCCGAGGACAGGGCCATTTTCGAGGACATAAGGCTTCGAGGCCAAGGACTTGAGGCTTCGAGGCCAAGGCCAAAGACTTCAAAATGTGTCCTCGAGGCCAAGGACGTCCTCGAGGACTCCACCTCTGGCCTCTACAATAGGAAAAAGATTAGATGAAAGGGTCGGAAGAGCAAACGACAAAATCACCAAAGATTGCTTTCCTGCCTATAATAGAGATGGGTGGTTGCAAAAATTGAAAAGATCCAACACTGCTATTTCTAGTTTGGCCGCCGTCCAATTATTTTCTGTTGGTTCTGATATTTTGCGATCGAAACGACTGTCTATGACGAAAGAAAATTTTAAAGAATTTGTTTTACTGCGTGAAAATAAAAAGTGTTTAAAAAAGGCAATTTTTCTCCATGAATAACGCATTATTTCTGAATGTGAGTAAGTAGAGCTTTTTAAACTGGAGGATAGTCAGCGTAGTTTTCGTCTAAGTCGCCGCACCACGAACCAGATCTTCACACTGAAACAAATCTTCGAGTAATCTTGGTAATATCGCAAAGATCTCTTTGCATGCATTGTCAATCTCGAAAAAGCATATGACCCAGTTCCTCGGGCTAAATTTCGGGAGGTTTTGCAGGAATATGGCGCTGATTATCAGTTGCTACGTGCAATTAAGTCATTTACTGCCGACCGGAGGTTTGTGTTCGGGTAAATGGCAAGCAATCAAAGCCGTTCCATGTTTGCGTTGAACTCCGGCAAGGATGCGTTTTGCCACCTCTCTTTCATTTTTGACATGAATTGGATCGACAAACCCAGTTGGCGTGCAACAATTGGAAATTGCAAAATAAGTCGCCTGCTATTTGATGCTTTCTTTCCCAGTCTTTCCTCCATTGCACATTAAAAAGCATTCAGCTGCTTGTGACAACGCTGAATGAAACATAAGCAAATAAGTACGGCCAAACCTGAAGTACTTCATCTTTCAAGAAACCCTGATCAGTGCTTGTTGAAAGTGAATGGAGCGACACTGAAGCAGGTAAAGAAGTTTAACTATTTTGGGGTTGCATTCACTAGTGACGGAAGGCAAGATGAGGAACTAGATACCCGGAAAATAAAGCTGGTACATGTAGTACAATAATGCGAGTTTTACACTTTTCAGTTGGCATAAAACAAAAAATTGTCAAAAAAGACAAAGCTCTCAAATTTTCAAAACAGCTTTTGTCCCCATTCTCAATTATGATCATGAATGTTGAGCAATGACCGAAAGACTGGGATCACTAGTGCAAGCGTTTGAAATGAGGTTTCTATAAAAAATCGAAGAAGTTGGGTTACTATAGGCAAGGTGCATAGCTCTGTGATTCGAAAGCCTTTAAACATCGAGCCGCTACTATTCCGAATTGAAAGTTATTAGCGTAAATCTTAAGCAAAGTGCCTCAGAAAGACTTCCCAAATGAGTTTTACTAACCAAAGCAAAATAATGCGAAAGGACCAGTTGGACGACCTAGAATTGTGGATCTTGTTGGAATTGCTTGGAACTTCACACAAGCAAAATGATGGAGGTGATAAAAGACCGGGAAGCGTGGCAGCTTAATCTCGAGCTGCTGCCTCTGCAACTCTCACGAAAAACTGAGCGAAGAAAATGTAAATAATTATCGTCCTATCTCCCTACTTTCTAGTTTATCCAAAGTTTTAGAAAAACTCATCAAATTTTCGGGACTGATTGAACGGCAGTTTTACTTAATTTGATTAAAAACAGTAAAGCCTTATTTAAAATAATAAAATTTTTAGACGTTTCGGACTTAGCTATGTCCATCATCAGTAAAAAGTACTTGAATAAGATTTTATTTGAATAAGATTTTACTTTTTACTGATGATGGACATAGCTAAGTCCGAAACGTTTAAAAATTTTATTATTTTAAATAAGGCTTTACTGTTTTTAATCATCAAATTTAGATTCGTAAAATTTTTTGATCGCCATAACATATTTTATGCTCATCAATATGGCTTAAGAAAAAAGCACCGTGTCATTCATGCTTTATTAGATGTAATCTTGTTGAGCTATGATGATATTCAGGTAAGCAATACACTGCTCTCTTATTAATGAACCGTAGGAAAGCATTTGATACTGCTTCACATGATTTATTAATGCGCAAACTGCATCATTACGGCATTCATGGGCCAGCTTTTGATCTTATCGGTAAGTTATTTATCATCACGCTACCACTTCGTATCTGTTAATAATCTTAATTCTAATTTAAGACCTGTTAATACAGGGGTTTCTCAGGGCTCAATCCTAAGGCCACTATTATTTTTTGTTCACGTGAACGACCTTCCATGTTCAACAACAACTAGTCTCGGTCTCTTTGCTGACGATTCATGTTTAGTTCTTTGTAGTACATCGATACTCTCTCTCACACAAATTTGCAATAATGAACTCCACAATTTAAAATCGTGGTACGATGCGAATTATCTTCAATCGTTTCTATAATTATTCCGTTTAAGCAAAATGAGCCTATTCATGAAATGCAGCTCTTTTATAATGAATCTGTTATTGCGAATAAAGATGTATGCAAATACCTCGGTGTAATCATATATAGCACTTTTAACTACAAGGCCTTTATTAACCACGTCGAATCAAAAATTGCGAAAAGCGTCAGCTCACTTAGTAGATTGCGCTATTCATTCCCTTCATCCACTTTACTACTGTTACATTCCAGTTTGTAGTGACTCTGCGCTGTATCGAACCACAGTCATTTGTGTTTTGCTCAAGTGTCCGTTTCAGTGCGCAACAATAGTTTTTAAAACGCGCACTGAACGCTGATTAGATTAAAAATTTGCGATCTAGCGATTATCATGCCATTTTAGAAAACGTTGTGCAGTCACGTGAACCGGTTCTCACGCAGTGTGTTATGCAAATTGTAACAGGAATTCTCTTTCTGGTTTTGCCGTTGTCCTGTAAGGACCGCAGTGATTTTAAGTTTTTTGTTTTGCCGCCATTAAACAACGAGGAAGTTTTTAAGTTGTGGTTTTAATTTGAAGAAGAGAACGAAATCACATATTACCGAAGATTACGCTAGGATTGGGTTCACCAAACCCAAATTCCTACAAGTTTAATTCTACCTCATCTCTTATACGTACTTCTCTTTTGGAGAAGCACTTTTCCCTCCTACCTCAAAAATTTGTAGCGCCTCCAAGACAAAGCTCGACGAGTTATATCTAATTCCAACTACAGAGCCTCTACAACTCCCGTTTACCACAAACTTCGCATATTAAAGATCTCTGATATGTACAAATTTGAACTTGCGAAACTAATGCACCAACACTCTAGAAATTCATTGCCCTCTTGTTTAAGTGAACTCGATACACAGCGGTAATACCCAATGCCAGCGGTAATACCCAATTTTTTGAATATTTGTGGTGGTTGACTGGTTGTTCAGTTTTTCGGCAAATTAAGTTAATTTAAAACAGAATAGAATTCGGAGGTCTGGATTCGGTTTTAGCAATTCGGAATAATTCTGGAATACCCTACTATTTTGAAATGCCCATCCCTAGTGGTAGAGATAAACTATATGCTGTATACTGCTGAAAGACAAAGAGTAATGTATTAACATTATTTCAGGGATCGAAATTAACTTTTTTTGACAACTTGCTCATCGGGTAAGTGTTATCAAATGTCTACTTGCCCGAGAAAATTTCAACTTGCCCGAAAAAAAGGTACTCTAAGTTTTGAGGTCAACTTGGAAAAAAGCGCTGAATTATACGCGTAGTTTCGAGAATCAAGTTTTTGTGTGCGATTGTTTAGATAATGTGATGCAATCAGTAACTTTTTCCAATCATGCATCAGCAAAAACTGATTTTTTGATTGTAAATATTATGGGGCGCCGTTTGGAAAAAAATTATTTGTTTTGTGAACCATGTTTTTTGAGCTTATTTAGACCATTATTTGTCCGATATATATATCGGAAATATCCGACTTATATATCGGACAAATTGTACCCTAAGTCGGACCAAAAAACACGCGCAAAATAAGTTGGACAAAATAGTTTTTTTCCAAACGGCGCGCCACTCGCCGTTTGGAAAAAAACTATTTTGTGATGCATGTTTTTTCCACTTATTTAGACCACAATTTGTCCGATATATATATCGGAAATATCCGACTTATATATCGGACAAATTGTACCCTAAGTCGGACCAAAAAACACGCGCAAAACAAGTCGGATATTTCCGACTTATATATCGGACAAATTGTGCCCTAAGTCGGACCAAAAAACACGCGCAAAACAAGTCGGATATTTCCGACTTATATATCGGACAAATTGTGCCCTAAGTCGGACCAAAAAACACGCGCAAAATAAGTCGGACAAAACTTTTTGTCCGACTTATTTTGTCCGATATGGTTCATATGAGCTATCTCAGACAAAATCTAGAAGTATCACGTGACTTTCGTGATGTGCCGCGTAAAAAGCAAAAATCATAAATCTTGAAGTCAGTTTGAATGGGCTTTCTAGGAGTTCGGTGGTTAAAGCACCCAATTTTAAAGTTGTATTCGTATGACACATTATAAGAGTTGCATCTGAATATTAAAGCAAACTTTGGACACTAGAAGAACATGAGTAGCTTATCGAAATAAGCATAACATCTGGAATAGCAAATGGTTGACAAAGTAGTGGTAGTCTACAATATAGCAGTCAGCCCAAGCTACACAGTATACTTTATTTGGTCAAATCGGACACAGTGTCACCACCAACTCGCCATCTCTACAATATTTCTTCTGGCTTCAAAGCTGTGTTGCCTAGGCACTACCACTATCAGAGGTGGAGTCGAGGACACAAGGCTCGAGGCCAAGGCCAAGGACACAAAAAAAAAACGAGGCCAAGGCCAAGGACAGCCTTTCAGAGGACAGACACTCTCGAGGCTAAGGACAGGAATGCTCGAGGCCAAGGCCAAGGACACAAGCGCAAGTGCTCTCCAAAATCAGAAAAATTTTTTAGGCGATCTCAAAAAAAAAAAAAAAGGTCTTCACAAAAATTTTTCTAGCGGTCTCCACAAAAAAATGTTTTACAAAATATTTTTCAAGCGCTTCACAAAATTTTAGCTATTCAAAAAATACTGCTGTCCTCGAGCCGAGAACAGGCCAATTTTCGAGGTCTTGAGGCCTCGAGGCCAAGGACTTGACCTTCGAGGCCAAGGCCAAGGACTTCAAAAT